>JAQIXQ010000061.1:0-71837 GCA_034700485.1 Pseudosinella alba
ACCCAACAGCTGACATAGACAAAAACATAAACAAAAAACGCATTATCTTATTCCTTACTGAATTATATATATAGATTCCTTTGTTCCTTTTTTGGCTTGATGTAAAAATACACTTATTTCATGCATTGCTGAATTGTGGCTTCTACTCCACAGAACTACGTCATCATCGGTATGAAATGAAGTGTTGCTCGTGGAATCACAAGTTGTGATAGATAATGCCAAATTGATAAATTGGTAGATAAATAGTTATATTGTGATATGTGAGATAAGAATGCATATTATTATGTATGTATGCTTACATTTAGTATATCTACCTACTTGTTTTAATATTTAGTTAGTGATTGTTAGTAAATTAATTAATGTATTTACATTTCATTGTTTGTTCAGGAAAAAAAATATGGCATGGGTATTGGTATTGGTGCTGCTGCAAGTGACTTTTGTAAGAGCTATTCTCATCCTATTCAGCTACTATGTAAATGAAAATAAAGTAAAAATTCAATACGTTTTGGACTTCGGTTATTGTTTGTCTTACGTAACCCTACCTCTGAAATTCTAATAGAGTCGGAGTCTTTGCATGTCCACTCCACTCACCCACCGAGTCGGTGGCACCGACCCACCCACGCAGTCACACAACTATGGGATACCATGTCGGAAGTATGTATATGAGTCGAATGAGTGATGTTAATGAAGCCAAACAAGTCACTCACTAATAGTACTAATTGCAAATTATAAAGGTGAAATAATCACACCCACACCCAGGCAGAAAGTACTATGTAATATGAAAATACTAAATCACTACTCTTACATTTCTAACTCCATGGCCATGCTCGCAGGTAGTAGGGAGGTGTAGATACGTACGTTACAAAAGATGGTGGAAAAGTGACTTAAAATTCGTTGCACGCGACATACATATATATGTTTCAACGCCCGGACGGACGTGTCCTCGCATCCTCATAGATTTCAATTTATGAACTAACATTTTAGCATGTTGATCATGACATCGCATTAACTGACTCAATTCAAGGTTTTATTATATATAGTTCGGGTAGGTTAGGCATGCATAATGCATGCTATTGCTATTGCGAGGTCGGTCTATGTCTACATATATTGACTACATATACTTAATTGATATTAATTAACATTTACACATAAGAGCAAAAACAAACAGGTAAAAGTAGATTATTTGTTAATACTGTAAAACAGCTCTGGAAGATGACAGGAGAGAGTGAGGATTTATATAAATAGAATAGAAATGAAATATTTTATCATATCCGAATCCGAATCCGACATGCTGTGCGTTGACTGTCATGTCATGAGATTTTTCCAACTGTCCAACCATCCACGTCCGGCGAAGCGAAAGTTGAAATTACGTGCAGTTGTGACAGGAATGACTTTAAAATTCAGAGACGACATTGATCCAGTTCTTGAATTCCGTGACTCGAGTGTACACTCCAGGGTGACTGTTGGCAGTTTAGATACGATTTCATTAATTTATATTACAACACATTCCATCACTCTTTATTCAAATGGGATTCTTGCAAATATAAAGGAATAAAATTTACCCAATTCTTCCACATCCGATTCCCCACGAAATTATCCCTGCAAGAACAAAGTGATTGTCTGTTCCTTGCTGGACTACCAAAGGACCTCCGGAATCCCCCTGGTCCGATTTTGGTCAAATAATTACTTAAATAAACTCATACCCAATGCAGAAGGAGAATTAATTGATGAACATTTAATAGTTACGTAACAGGATACCTCGCATGAGTCCTTTCCTCCAGGTGCCCAACCGGCACACATGAAGATCCTTGGGATTGACTCATGGTACCCCGCTTCCACAAACATGTGCTCACACTCCAGATTTGTCATAATCGGAACTTGAACTTCGTTCAGTCTTGTAGGTATTGGGCCTCCTACAATTAACCCCAAAATATCATTATAGGATATAATATATGTACATGTGCGTGTCTATCTCAACTATTGAACACGTTTTAGCTTAAGAACATCAAGCAAAAATTTAAAAACAAATGCATAGTCAGGATTGTTTAAGATTATGACGAATTCAATGAGCTGTCCTTGTAAATGTTTTTACAAATTATTTACAACAAGTTAGGAATTGTTAGGCAGAGATATTTACTATTTACAATTTACTGTCATTCAAACATTTTTACGGACAAATTAATTACTACTGGATCATCATAAAGTCATTCTCAATCACGCTAACCTTCGTAGGTGCGCCCCCATCCAGTAACCCAACCAGTTTTGCCGACAAAGTCCTCCTCTATTTCCGGAATGCAGATGGGAACGATGTTGGGCTGAAACGTGACTGGTTCGTAAAAACGAAGCAGCTGTGTAAATTAAAAGAAAATTCGTAATTAGAATCTAATCTTAGGTTGGATTTTGATCCGTAGTTTTTAACCTAAACCCTAATCCTATGTGCCAAATTTAAGTATCTTGATGAATGTAATAGCTTATTTCATATTAAAGCTGGTGTAACGGAATATACTCGATCCCAGAGGTAAAACGTCGATTGTCAGCTAACATAGAAAATGAGCGTGCGTGGGCATAAATAGCACACTTTTTTTGTTAAAAAAGAAGCTGTTAAAAACCCATTACCATACAACTTGAAATATAATGGTGCTGTTACTCAGCCGAGCTCATTGATTCAATTGATTCAACGTATAGGATATAATGTGATATAAATTAAGGGATATGAAAACTGAGATGATAATGAAATGATACTTTAAACTTCAATATTTGCTAACTGATATGGCATGCTAACTACTTAATAGCACTCTCGCGAAGCTGTATGGTATAAACATAGTTATCAATACTATGTATGGACAGACTTACAGCAACATCATACTCAAAGCTGCGCTTTGCTCCTGAGAAATTGGGGTGAGTGATAATAAGCTGCACTCGTCGTTCAGTGAAATTAAAAGGAAATGTGTCATCCGACAGATCAAATTCCCCCAGACGCATGATTATCTCACTAGAAAGGACTCTGTAGGGAAAAGTAAAGCGCGTGTAAGTAGATTGTTTGCTTTAATATTTGAAAATTGCCAAATAATAATAGAACTATTTTTGAATTATACTTTTCAACGCAGTGAGCAGCAGTAATAGCCCAGTTTTCATTTAACAGAGCAGCTCCACAAGAATGAACGTATGTTTTAGCTTGATTTTGCCAAGTTCGAACAGATATCTGAAAGAAGATTAATTTCGGGTAAAGACAAACTGAATAATATCAATTTCATGAAATTGACTAACGATAAGAAAAATGGTATTCACCTGCCATGGCCACTTTCCATACGTGGCATCGTCTCCACCTACGATTCGCGAGGCAGGGAAGAATCTCCTTCCGCATACTAGAATCAACCGGAAGAAGTCAAGTTATCTAACCATTCAATATTGATTGAAATTTTTGTACTATATAATTTCATACTGAGTTTTGGATCGTTAATGAGTAGGGTCCCATTAGGAGTGAAGAATGTTGAATCCGGGTACTTGGATCTATCTAATGCAGGCGGCAGTGTACTTGTAGTCGTAGACGATGTTGTGAATGGGTCGGCTTGTGAGAGAGTCGAATGGAATGCAGATCCTTCTGCTATTACGGCAGTTGTGGGCCTTGGCTTAGGTTTAGGCTTCACGTTCCCATCAATCTCATTTGATATGTAACCATTATCTTGGCTGGCATCGACATGGTTATCAATTACAAGATCCTCATCATCTTCCCCAATCAACGGTAACTTACAGCAGGTCCCGATGTAAAATCTATCTCTGCAAACGCCCAAGTGTGTTCCATTGGCCTACATAGGAAACAGTTTTCGTTTAGGATATATAGGAATAGTTCTGATGTGGCTTGTTATTTGCCTCGCAATAGTCTACAGTCAGGCAGATCAGTGATTTAAGAGAAGTTGTCAGATTATGTATTTGACTCCTGTCTTCGTTAAAAAAATTCTATGACTATAAATGAAATATGAAAAATGACAGGCAAATGCCTACTCATCCATAATCACAATCAGCGTTTACCTCATTTCATTTTCTCATCTTTCAGCGCATGTCAATAAATTCAGGTGGAATATATGATTCCTTTAAACAGGTTGAGATCCTGTATAAAATAGTGGTTTTTTTTACCTAAACTGTCAGAATCTATTTGCGATCCCTAAAATGTTTATCGTTTACCGATATGAACTTGAGACTTGAGGTGGTAATCACTCGATTATGATTGCTTTTAAGTTTGAAGGTGATCAACAGCAAAATATCATCACATCAGCCCCCATCATCATGATAACTCAAGTGGGTTTAATGTAATATAATAATGTTTTTAAAAACGGAAAATTCAAGAAATCACACCCAAGTCGTGACCAGGTTTATCAAGAAATGACAGGGTTCAAATAGTAAATTCAATCGATTGGTGGACGATAGGTACCTATCTGCCAAGTTTTTATTTTAGCCAAATATAGGTTTAAAAAAATTCTAATTGCATCTGACAATAAAAACAAAATGTACTCTTATGACAGTTCATAAACTAACGTGATTAGGTTGATTGTATCATAACTTTTTTCGATATTTCCCTCAGTCTAGTCCGTCTAACTGTTTAGATATTTATAATAAAGTTGTTATTATTATTACTACGTCGTGATCTTAGCTAGGTCCATTATATTTATCATGATAAAACATTTTTCTTGAAGAGAACGAAGAGGAGAATGTTCTACTGTGTATATATTGAGAGCAACAATGCACTTTGTTGAATTGGGGTCTAAGACTTTCAAAAGGCTGAAATTCGAATTTAAATATGCGATTAGTTTACTAATGTGGTTATGCGATGGTAATTTCTCTATCTTTGTTTTACCTGGACACAATGATACATGAACATACAGGTGCCGACTCCCTTCACTCCTGGAACGTGACATTCCAGTGGTTGTATCTGTCGTGCTTGACGAGAAACTGGACGAAATAAGTAAATTCATAAAAAAAACCAATGTACATACACTACATGCATAAATTTGCCCTTTTCAATTTTTACGAACAAGACTGTTAGGGAAGATCACTTACCTATTTTTAAATTATGACTGCGACTACGACACTGAACACCTACGCTTGTGAATACGAATATACTAACTACAGCTATTGATGTCAGGTGCAATATGTGTGACCGGCTCATTTTTTATCCGAGTTTAATACGTAGTCGGAATTTAATTTCAGTTTTAGGAATATGTCGTGGTGTAGACTGATATGTGTAGGTTCCTTTGATGATTCTCAACCCAAGGTTATAAAGACTTATAGTGTGCCGGTTCGGAACAAAGAGGCTGTCGATTCATTTCCATATATAGAAGAATGCATCATATAGCAACTTGACGTTTTGATGAAGACGATGTTGTGTCATTGTGGCAGCAAATGTATTCTGTCATTCCATGCTCCCGATCTCACTCATTGTAGAATCAGGTCATATCTAAGAATTTAAGAAATCAACTTATATTTACATTATTAGAAAATCATATTCAAAAGTAATTTATCAATCATAATGCCAGTATCATTTTGATTATTCGTCTTCAGCTTGCGTCATATTGCAAAATATAATTATCAATGTCACAACATAGCAGTCATGAACTCGTTGACAGCACATACAAAATGGTATTGGTATTGGCAGCGCTTTTTTATACCTCCTATACTCAAGACGCGTTGGTATTGGTATTGGTAGTAGTATGCCATACAACCCCAACAAAGCAAATCCCTACTTTAAATTAAACAGGAATAAAGCTCCTTGAATTTTATCAGTTTCTGTCCCTTAATGAAACATGCTGCGTAGTAAATGCTCAGATAGTTATTGTAGGTAATGTAGGGTATACCTATAACTTTTTCTGTATTTCAGGAAGCAATCGGGTTGTTTGATTAGTTTGATTGAATAGTAACAAACGATACCGCAAAATTACACGAAATACAGTTTGCATGTTCATCGATCACAAGCAGGTTATTCGAACATCAATTTTAGATTCGGCTAAAATCGATCCTTGACTGGTTGACTTTGCCATGTGAACAGTGAACTCAAGATGATATATTTTGCCACGAACAAAATTATCTACTCCCTATATATACCTTTCTAGTGTCATTTAATTTGGTTCCGTAATGCAAATTTAATGTATCTCCGTAATCCTTATCCTGTGGCTGAAACGTAGTTGAACCATAAATGGTCTCCGGCCAGATTTTAATTATTGTTACGAAAAATAAAAATAAAATTTATGCTAATTAGATAGGTTTGCATACGTTATTCTTGTGTACATAGAGCTAGCGTTACTCTGAATCGGATTCAGTGAACCGGAAACACAAAATGTCCATCATTAACTGGAATTGACAGTGATGGACAAAGAAACGTTTACTGGGCAATTACAGGCGAGAGTTTGAGTGTGCGATTGCGATTTATGAATTCACTTATCCCATTATTATTATCATTCGCCGGTCGCAAAATATTTAAACAAGCAGGGAATTACCATTTTTGACAATGCGCACGTGAGAAAATGATTATATCCCATGCAGCGTTGGAAAATAAACCGTGGATGTTGGATATACTGGCTTACACGTACATTTTGGACACATTTGAAACTATCTGTCAACTTACTTTGTTCATTTCGCACATTTTAGCTCATGGGCCCATTTCAATTTTTAAATGTATATATCAGAAAACGACGAAAGTGTGATTAATTAGCACAATGCAATTCACTAAATATAGTTCACTTTTAAAACTAACATGCGGGACCAGCAAATTCTGGAGAGTTAGAAATTCAATTAGGTATTTTGACTGATTCCTCGATTGCCCTCTCCTCAAAATCCAGGGCTCCAGCCCGCTTGGATAGCACAATGGGTGATATATGGATAAACGAAATCAACTTTTAACTATTCACTGCACCCACGTCAGGTTCCTGGTTTAAACGCGAAGGTGAAATAAAAACGGTTGATTGCTTTCCTCTTTCCCTTTCCTACTTAAGCGTACTTACGAGTTATGAAGTTGACAATTGACCGTTAAAAAAAGAGCTGGGAGATTAATGCACTGACTGCGCTGCGCACTCATGAATTTTTATCTTGTTCGTGATATGGTTGAAGTTTAAATGGGGTGCACATTTGCACCTTTTCCCTTCTTTTGCACAGTGACAGTCAACAATAAAAACTTCGTGCCCTAATAATCAGATATCAAATCAGGAATTCATCATAACATTAAAAATAAGATTATTGTTAAGTGCAGTTTTCCCCTTTTACAGATTTAAAATGCAAAGGTTTGCACCATTGCATGAAAAGTTCACTTGCTCTTAAATACAGCAAGAAGGAATAGCATTATCAAATCTCGTTTATCTCCCTTTTGTTGTCTATTTACACATCCACATCCGTTTTTGTCGATTTTGCATGCACTATCGGATGGAGAAGCGATGATAACAGTGTGTTCTTGACAAACTAACCGTTTCAATACACAATCACTTCACAAAATCATAGCATTTCATTTTTCTTCGTGGACTACATTTGCAGATGTACACATTTTTGTTACCGATTTCAGAGAAAACTGCTTCAAAGGTTGTCAGTCAATGCACCCACCCCCACCATTGAAGAAATTCTGACTGAAAACTCTTCGGTCAAATAAAGATAGTGAGGTTTTGTCAGAGCATATCTAAAACGTCTGAAACAATCCGTTTCACTTTCCGTTGAAATCAATTAGGGGATAAAAATCCTCTATCGATCCGTTTGGAGGTGGGCAAGTCGTGTCATTCTGGGTGACTGACTCAACTAAAAATCGAATTAGTCCAATTACACCCTAATTCAACACACAGGCACTATTGTTTTGATTTCAATGACCAGTGCCCATGAGCGTAAAGTAGCGTAGCCATCAAAAACGACCCTTTTCTAGAGCTACAGACCCTTCTTCATTTGGATTTATGTTACATCCGAGGGTGAAAACTCGATCGTGATATGATTTTGATGACTGGTTCATGAAACAGAAAGGGGCTCCTTTTGGAGGAAGCTCACGAGACGGAATAATGACAACATTAACAACTAACAACAACCCAATTCAAACACTCGTCTTCCCTATTTTTGTGTTCTGAGTCCGTGTCCCTGTCGATTGTAACGCTTTAGCTGCTGTATATTGTATTGTAGAGGTAATTGTTGGTTTGACGAGTTGAAAAATTGAGTGCCACTAACGACCAGCTCACCGAGGATGACTGCCTCGCGCATTTGTGACGGTAAAAAATTGCTGCGATGATTATGAAATATGAATGGCCATAACAATAATAATTGTATTTGCAAGTAAGCTTATTTTAAAAATTGGATTGTCTCTCCCCTTAATAATATGTGATGCTGATGATGACACTGACGCACATTAGGGTCTTGTAGGACTAGTGACTGACTAACTCAAAGAGGTAGGCTTTGTTCACCATGTCGCAACATAATCGGGATGTTAACACGATGCGGTACGATTGCTTATCATCATCATTATTAACGACAAGGTCTGGCTCACGTCTATTCAACATTTTGAATGAAAGACCTGCACCAACAATCGGTATCGGGGGAAGGATGCATGCTTCACGATGAAGTTTCCATTTAAAATTAAACGTGCTTAACTTGACTCACTGATGATGATGGCGATGTGAGGGTGACTTGATTTCTCCTGTAAACGTGAAACACGAAGTGATTGCGTCGATTCTCCCTTCTGCTACTAAACGCGACTCAAGCAAGCACTACTGCACAAATAATGAATGAATAATGGTAATAATAACAATACAACCAAGATTTGCAATTGTTGTCGATGGTCGGTTGTAAATTCTGCAGTTGTGGGACGAACTTGTGTAGCTGGTGATCGAGCAGTGAAGCATGACGTATTGTATATACTATACTTAGATAAGTAAGTGTGCATGTAGGGATAACCGCGAACGAGCTATAATGCAGTCAAATGTGGATTGGAGATTTCTAATTGTGATTAGCCATTGTTGTTATAATATGATTGAGCATATAAGCAATAAAATATGATTGAGGAGCATCGGGAATATATCCCTCGAGTGGGCTACCCAATAAAACTTTTTTGTCATAAAGATATGAGCTACTACATTTTGTGGGAAAGTAGTAGTTGGAGGTGATAAAGATGCCGGTTTAGATTTAGGTATTTTGAAACTCATCCAGTTATAATATCTAAAATCTAAATATTATGCTCTGCAATATTCTCACTTTTAGGAGCATTTATGAGCAAAAGCGTTTCCTTTAGCGGGGCTCTTTCCCTTTCACCATTAATTTGCATCCTGTTGCTCACTCGTGTGTCACCCACTTCGTCAGCAGTAGGCGGAATGTTGGTTGGAGTTGAGATTGAAGGAACTTCGTGTAAGTAACAAGCAAAGAGATCCGGATAACATGACATAACTAGGTAAGTGCGCGTACGCAACGGTGAAATAAATATAACAGTGCCTTATCAAAAAGTCCTCCATAATGCATGTTACATAATATGTAATCATACAACATACCCATGATCATTCTCTTCCTCTTCCTTTCGGTGATGAATCACAGGCACATTTGCATTGTTGCTTAATTGTGGCCAATTACATCCTGGTATGATATGGAGTTAACGTATTTTTAAGTTTTGAAAACTGTTTTTAGCATTGCGCTTGTGTGCGTGTGGGTGGGCTCTCACCCTCGAGCGTGGGACTTCTCAGATCTGTACGCTCTCTGCATTTCCTTTCATTGTCAATTCATACATTTCGTACTGCCAAAAGAGCATCCCGAACTATGTGTCAATAAGTACCAATGTATATCCGTGTTGCCGATGCAATACCGGATTGTTTGCCCAAATTGATTGGTAAATTGGCAGTTTGAGTGGAAGACATTGTGTAGTAATGATTGCGCAATATCATTAAAGTAAGTATACTTGCAGTTGCAACGTTGTTAAACTAACTATATTAAACAGACGAAGAAGGAATTTATATCTTGCTTTAAACAATGCTAAATGGATAAAACCCACATTTCTGTAATAGGTACCTACTTAATATCGGTATGCATACTGCCGACTATGTAACGGCACCTGTGCGGTATTGTACGGTTAGTTGTAAATACCGGCGCTTTTTTGAGTAATTCAATTGATGGCTTCTACACACATCTCCATATATTTAATTTTACATTCATCAAAAACAGCAACAAAATAATAATAATAATTTTAGAATGTGTTTCATTAATTTCTGATTTTGTGCTTCAATTTTGCTCAACCAAAACATGTATTTAAAATGATATGATTGTGAGCAACGTTTTTATTTGAACAAACATGATGATGATGTAAAGATCATGATTCTAATTACTATACATAATATATGCAATCCATATTTTTTTAACTTTGAGTTAATGCAACCAATACAAATACATGAAAAAATGGGCTTTGTTACATGTTATGAAATTTGTCACGATAATAAGCAATAAATATGGCAAATGTAATACAATACAATATACAAATACAATGCATTGACACTATATTGACAGTAATGGTAATGACTGCCTACAACAATAAAAAGCAATTCAAGGGAAAGGGAAACAAGGAGTAAATTGTTAAACTTACATATACATTCTGCGAGTGATGGTGATGACAATGGAATATCAGAAGAGATGACTAATTTAAAAATTGTAATGCTAATTCCTACCTGTTGACAACCCTTTTCGTTCAAGAAATATTTTTTAGAAAGTTTATTTTCTCAATTCTAAATATTAAATTAGTATATGGCAAACTGTACACCAGCTAACTCCCAAGAAGTTGACGCTAAGTCGTTAACTCATAATAGCAATATCCTCATTCTCTTAAGCTGCTTTAAAAAAATGTAGCCGAACCGTTCTTCATCTTTCAACTACCACACTGACACTACCACCATCATCGTAAAAAATTAATTCCTGTATCGACGTAATGTACTTCGTGCTCGTTAGTAAGCTAGTGTTAGTTCCTCTTTTGAACCTCATTTCACAAGCTATAAAGCTGCCTCCTTCTCTTAGCACATTTGATTGTAATTTATATTTATTTGCATCCATCCTCTTCTCAAGTCATATTCACTTCGTTTTCATTATTTCATTACATCGGTATACTGCACTTTTTTTATTTTCTCTAGAACCGCAATGATTATGACTTCATATGCATGTGCATAGGTTAAGTATCGATCGACATTGGTTTTTTGCAAAATATATTAGTAAATTGGTTGCGGTCATAGTCATAAGTTGCATCAGTACTCCTAAGATTCCACTTTCAATTTCACACAAGTAAAGAGTTGGTCGAGAAAGGAGTTAGATAAATGAATCACTCAGGATCTGACTTCACCTTTATAGATAGAAAATAAGCCTGACATATCCTTTGCAACAAAATGTGACGTGCTCTGCCTGACTCTGTGGCATGGCTTCCTTTATGATAATGATATAGCAAAAATAAAAATCATATCATTAACATTTTTTAATGTATTGCATTGTTTTCTATTTTCTAATCTAATATATATTTTTGCATTTTTTACATCCCATACCTAATCTTGTCCCTATTCCTATTATTTGTAGGGAGAAAATGGGAATCAAACAATTTGTAGAAATCTGATCTGTCTAAACTAACATCTATCTACATGATTAGGGCTGGGACATTCTAGAGATATGCTAATATTAATGTTGAATCATAATCAACCGTCGAGAGATTGAAGCTTTTTTGATTACTTTTTTAACCTTTACAGCACTAAAAAGAAAGTTCATTTTCATTAGCATTTACATGTCATGGTCAATTTTTATTTTATGAAGCGAGACAATAATAAAAATTGAAAGAAATTGATATTTGTTGAAGTGTATGAAGGTAAATAAAATTCACGAAAAACCCAATCTGAAAGTTTATAATTTCAGAAATAGTTTCAGATAAATGTAATAATTTTCGCGTATGAATATGAATATTTATGAAAAATGGTGTTTGGGGGATGGGTTGGGAATTTGAATAATACATACTTATATCATCCGTGATCTGTTAGTGATGCATGATTAATTGGAGTTCGAGTTGCGTGATCATCACTTGATGATGATGATTTACCGAACAAGGGTGAAATGCTTGATAAATACTTGTAGCATAAAAGGAGCCAGTATTGTCAACAAAGTTAGTAACATGCATTTATAAGACAATTCTTGGTACTATGTTGTCTCATAAAACAGTCTCCGCACTCCGCAGATCATCTTTCCGAAGTTTTTTAAAACTTTTGCCGCTGTATAGACCGAGTGGACATGTTAAGTTCGTATGTTCCATCAGAAATGATAACCGATACGGTTCATGGCATGAGTTTTAAAAAATCATTCGTCCACGATAACTTATTAGATTATCACATATCAGTTTATAATCAGCAATTTTAAAATCTACCCTACCATGACGGGAATTAAACGTTAATAAGGTTTGTGTTGTACTGATAATTTGTTTTGCGCGACTCACTCTGCCGACTCTGTCTGTGTAAATTATGTTAAGAGTCAATGGTATATTTATATGTGATTATTAAAGCAAGGATAAAGCATAATTAGCGCAAAAGGCATAATCGAAAACTAGCCTGTCCTCGCCACCCAAGAATCTGGATCTAGGCATTTTGAACCAAAACATGAAGAATTCCGCTTTCAAAAAAAGCATAAAAAGCATACAAAGCATAATTTGAGGAAAAAAGCATAAAAAGCATAATTTAGGCAAAATCGACCAATTTAGCTAAAATTCCATTAAAAACCAACGAAAATCAGAAAAAGTTTCCAAAAATTGTGTAAATAGGGTAACTATTTGTAGTTTTTAGGTAATTTTGCGCACAATCATAGATAGCAGCAATAAACAGTTGTACTAATATTGTAGTTTATGCATGAAAATTAAATAAAAACATGTCAATATGACAGGAATTATTGGGAAAATTTAGAAAAATGAATTTATACAGACTAATAATTCTCGGAAGGCATAAAAAGCATAATTTATATAGAAAAAGCATAAAAAGCATAATTTGGAGGGGAAAAAGCATAATTTTTTCCCCGGAAAAGCATAATTGTCCTCGCCTTAGTGATTATTTAAAAAAATAAGTAATTCAGATTAATTTGAGGCACCTCATCCTTCAGTTTGAATTCAAGATATTACTAATGATATAATTATATCAAATCATTGCACTCAATTAGATATGCATTGAATGCTACAGTGACACAAAAAAAGACTAAATTGGCTTGTTTGGGTGGGTTGTTATTATTGAATTTATAAATAAAGGCGATGGTATACACATTTTATGAAAATTGTGAAAGTTACTTGACACGAAAGTGCTCAGCATTACCCGCATAATTAATGAGATTTTCTCAAGAGGTGATTGACTAGATTAAAAGATGAGCCTTGACTAACTAAGCCTCTGATTATAACTGATTTTGATTGCTTATTGTAGCATCTAACCCGAAAAGATAAAAATCCAAAAGAATGCTGATGCTGTGCTTGCATATAAGCTAGCAAATGCTAGAAGAATGACAAAGACAAGGAGATACATTATCGTAAATTAACTCTGCTATCCTTTCTCTTCCTCTCGTGTTAGGCCATATATCAAATTTATTGTTTATAAACTTATCCCTACGCCTTATCCTTAAGCCTGTTTATTTGTGCTTTTACTGTTTTGATTGCATGTTTAAGAAATGTAATTAGATATATTATTTTTCGTACCTTTCGAACTTTAAGGTAGGTGAAGATGAGACTACTGCAAGGAAGTGTAGTAGAAGTATAGCCGGTAACGACTTATTGCTTTTTATTTACATTTCTTAATTTTCTGCAACTGGCAACTACCAGGCCACTTTTTCACTTTATTGCTCAAACCAAATCACCATCATTTCATGAATCGTGACCGTGACATTTGCTACTGAACTTGCCTGTAATAATTTGTAGACAGGGAGCGAGTTGTCACTTTAAGCTCAAGCTTCATGCATATACGGAAACTTAACTTGGGGTACATTGAGAGTATTAAAAAACAATCTATTGTGGATGAAATGGAGAGGGAGGGGGAACATGTCTTACAATATCCCCTTGTTGATGACCTTGAGGATTTGGCAAAATTGGAAGTTGAAAGGTTGCCCACATTCTCTCACGCGCCCCAGTTTGATAGGCCAAATGATTTATATTGACTATAAAAAACCGACAAGATTAAGAAATTCCTTTATGGTGTTTTTAACTGATGACATGACATCATGAAGTTACGACTATTTGCTTTCACATACATTCCCTGCCTTTGTCACATCATCAATTACACATTTCAGAATTTTTGTTTAGAATGGAACATTGCCTGCATGCATCCCCTGTAGGATCTTTTCTAGCGAGCGCGTTGTTATCAGCATGAAAGCATCTTTAACTGATGATGAATTTTAAGTGGAGACAAGTTGAAGAGCCCACTTATTTTTTTTCATGTAATTAGCAGTTCTGTTTAGCTTTAGTAAAATTTATATGTCCGCCCACATCTAGTAGTAGGTACTGTGTAGTACACAACTAATGGATAAGGTACTCAATGAAAGCGATAGAAAATACATTTGTCAGGTTCAGAATGTAATCGTTTGAGATTATTGCTGACCAACCAACACAAATTTCAAAAGGATTCAATCTTAGTAGATGCCCGACTACCACACTTAAATTAGGAAAAGCGGAGCAGATTTTTTATTTGGGAATTCGAAACACATTTTTTTGCGACAGAGAAGGACCGAGGTAGTTGAGTGGTCTAGTCGAGTAATTTCTCAGTAATATGTAATTCTCATTCAAAGTTGAAACATACATTAAAAGACGGTGTACGATGAGAATGATGAGATGAGAACGAGATACTTGTTTGTGTCATTTATTTAAGTAGTACGCAGCATCTTTGAAAACTGTGACATTCATCTATATATGAAAATAATCGTACGATGCATTAAAAAATATTGCATAAATGAATATGATAATGAAATGCTTAAACTGCAAAACTGATCAATGAAAACAGAGGTTTGCGACAGATCCTTTAAAAAATTAATGTGTATAAATCATCATCACACGGTTTCTGGCTTTCTCTAGCTCTAGCTTCTGCCAATGAACAGAGAATTCGAGGCATGTAATCGGAGGACGGAAACGTATTTTGGAAACGTTCCCGTTAGAACTCAAAACTTTTGCGAAAAAGGAATGTTAATGTTAGCTAATGTTGAAGTTGTCAATGTTAGCTAATGCTTAAGGTTGCACCTCTTGCGGAAGAGATGTTATGAATGGGTTAATCAGATAATTTCTATATCTCCTCCCCTCGCTCAGAAGCAGGATTAGGGACAACTTTTATTTTGACAGTTGACAAGTAAATTTACAAGAATCTTAGAACAAGTGGTTGAATTCTTGAAAGCTGGTCGAGTTGGTTATTTAAAAGCTACTTTTCTGTGGAACAGCATGAGCATTATTGCTTTTTTTACCTGATCTGCTGAAAAGGCAACAAGAAAAGCGCTAGGTTCTAGATCGCTTTTGTCGGTGAAACAATTATAAAAGGACATGATTTTTTACCAATTTCATTTCAACCCTTTCAATACTCTTCATCAGTTCTCATGTTCAGAGACAAGCCGACCTTGCTCCCAGTGCCAATGTATTCATTCAAGATGAGCGTAAAATTCGCATTTAGATTGTTACTTGACCACTCGATAACGTTATTCATTGTAATAAACAAGATCACTTTAAGATAGGTTTCCGAATACCAGCGCTTAATTACTAAAGGGAAATTGGCACATTCTAACAATCGTCGCATGATTTAATTTATTAGTGATATAGAGACTCCTTGCTGATGGCAGTGGCAGTACCATGATATCGGTGGGTACTAATGAAGAGGGCAATTATGAACTATTATCTGATCGTCCCATTTCCCACTATGTTGCTCCCGTGAAGTGCCACCATCCTCATCATGACTGGTTACAAGCACCCACCATCGCGATTCGCGACTCTTTGCGTTATTCTGGGTTGACTACATGAAGCCGTTCTGATTTTTCATTTGTTCGCTCACAAAATCGGAGAACTGCATACCTAATACCTATGACACAGTGTGATTCTCAGCGTCCTCATGATGATAAATAGCTATTTTTTATACCTCTTCTTCTCGAGACGCTAAATTACTAAATAAGTTTTTAATGGGGATGATCCCATTTCTCTTTCCCGTTGTGATTGATTGACTGAAATCTGAATATTTAGGTAACTAATAAGAAAAATGCGCTTGGTATTTGGAGTGTATCCTTCCATGCAAATCAGGTAAATCGCCGGCACTCATACTCATTCTCAGAACATTTTTCATGTGCATAGAACTACAGTCCATATCATCATTAATTCATTCATATCAGCACTATTGTCATTTTCACTCGCTCAATACTGCACAAAATGAAATGGCTTGTGATAAAAAAATGCTTTCATATTTTTACGATCATTTATCACACGGGACTGCTTCGGATCTAACATCATTGTTTACTACACTGCCTTAATTGTAAGAAATAACTAACTAACGACGAGTGGTGGTATTCATCACAGCAAATGTATGTAAATATTAAATGTAATTAATCACCTCAGTAAGAATGTAAAATATGCACCTTCCTCTATTGGACTTTAATATTGAGATAAATTCTAATGGACATTTTCAAAGGTCAACAAATATGTATCAAATATCAATGCAAGTTAGAGTTAGGTATCATATTTGACTGTCACTTGTATAAATACATTGTTCTTAATCCGGATATGATTGATTATGATTAGATTTTTCTATCAAGCTATGATTTGATTAGATGTTAACTTGTTTAAAAATATCAGGTATGAATAGTTTTCCGTATTTATGACCGGTGGCCCTTGAGATAAGATTTTCTACCGATGGATGAGATGCGATGTTTTCTCCTTTTCCAATGAGTTAATGTTTCCTCTGAAAGGCAGCTTTACCCGGATGGTGCCGGTGCAAAATGAGTAGACTTTGAAAGCTGGTGGCACGTGGCAGTAAGTAAGTAAATTATAGGCATTTCCAAACAAAAGGACTGTAAAAGTGACGGTGATGATTACATTTAGGCTAGCCTTTTACATTTTAATGCAATATAGATGCAATTGGGATTTGAATCGAATCCTGTTTAGGCTACAGTTCACTAACACATAATCAGTAGTCAGAGTCAAACTGAGAACATGAAATGTTATGTTCTTCCTGAGTATTATAAAATTGATGAGGTATTTTTGAAATTTAAAACTGCATATTTTGACATCACAGAGTCAGTTCTATCATTAATTGAGGAGGCCATGACGTGTCTGTGTCCAGTTTGCGTAAAACACAAAAAAAAATTAAAATCCTGCTTACCCCGACACTTCAAGTTCAAACCAAAGAAGAAAGATATACCTACCTACTCTCAATGGTAAAGCATATTATTATCTCTTTCAAATAATTCAAATATTCTACAGCTTACTCTCTACAGCTTTCAGTCGTCAATATTTTTTTCATGGGTAATTTGAATTCAAAGGGTTACCAATTTTGGGAAATTACAAAACTGTCTGTCAAACTTACTCCGGTTTAAAACAATTAATTACATTTATTATAACATTTAATATAAACAAGTAATGCGTTAATTCGATAAAAAAGGAAAGCGCGCTTATCAAACGATGACACAAGACTTTTTCGTTGCACAGGACGTGTTAGCTGCGTCATGAGGTGTGAGAAATTTCAGTTTTTTGGAGGGGAACTTAGTAGGGAGGCTTCGATAATGGGTTGAGTATCTATTCATCGCATATGACTTAAGGTAGGATTTCGTGTTATTCGGTAAAGGCAACTGCTCAATCCCATAGACTGTTGTATGACTAACGATGGCCCGACAGCATAACTCCTTTAGTTGTAAAACTGAAATGAATTAATCAAATAAATAATCAAATTAAGAATTGTAGCATTACTCCAAAACTTAACATTTAACAAATATAGGGGAAGACATGGATTTCAATTAATTAATTACCTTTGTTTGAGCGCCACAGCCTCTCCATTCCATTGCGCTGTAATGCCATGCGACTCAATTCGACGAAACTTTCCATGATATTAAAATTACAGAGTGGGCTAACTTCAAAGAATCCCATCTTGTGTTTGATAGCGTACTCTTCGGAATCTATCACGGAGACCTGGCGCTTAAACTCTAGGTGAAGTCTGTTACCAATCAGTACTTTGGGCACACCTGGGGCGTGCTGCAAGAGTAAAGTCAGAAATAGATAACCCATTACAAATACCAATAAATAATAAGTTACAGTTAAATTGAGTCAATGCCATGCACATAATTATTAATTAATATAATCATATATATTAAGTACCTCCTCAACTTCCTGCAGCCATCTATCCAGACCATCAAAGCTCCATTTGTTTGTAATATCATAAACTAAAAGAATCCCTTGCGCCCCCCGGGAGTAGGACCTAATGATTGTGCAGAACCGTCCCTGACCCGATGTATCCCACACCTGGAGCTTCACCTTCTTCCCATCCAATAATATTGTCGTGGTTTTGTATGCTGCTGGACCTGAAATTGACAAGTCAAAAAAGAATAATTTAATGTACACATTTAACATTTAATGGCTTCCAATTGGATAAGGATTGGTGGTTTCAGAACATAAAGAATGAGTCTGACCTGCCATGATTTGGAAATGGCAATTGACATGAACTGTTCGGAAGGAAACTTACTTGACCCGGAGCAGAATGGAGATTCAAGGGAGCCATCCTGGAAGGAGTTGAGGATCTCCTGCTTCCCCACATCACTGTCGCCCACCAGGAGGAACTTGAGGAGGTAGTCATAATTCTTATTCACCCGACTTCCGCTTCCCGAACACATTTCACAATTCGATAGAAAAAAATGCACTCTGGAGCGATGCCTTTAAAAATGGGATCAGTGAGTTGAGGAGGTGCACTTTCTTCCACAGTAATCCATCATCATGTTCCAGTTCCAATCACCAATAAACAGTTTTATGTCCTTGATTTATAATATTTTGTCCAAATTAACCAACAGTGGAGGAATTAACAATTAACTTTCCAATTTCAAAACAGATAAGCCTCTCTGGAGCTCTGATTATCGTTAATGCGTTTATCCTAAGCTAATTAACTCGGGATTGGGTTGCAAATTCACTTCCGCCACCTGCATCTGCATCATGGTTGCAGGAGTCAGCTTGGGATGCATTTTATTTTAATTTTTAATTGCTACATACATTAAAATTGAATATTTTTGCACTGTATTATAATCATTAATCATAATAATAACAACAATGATGGTGATAAACAGTATTAGACCACCTGATCCAATTTAAAAGGAGGCTGAAAAAGCCCTTTAGAAAGCCAATGCAATAAATAGCCTTTACTTTGAGATGGAGTTGAGTTCCCCGCCGCTTCACTCTGCTAGCTGCGCAGATTGCAACACAACTACAATCTGCCCTGCCGTACTTACACCTAAAGATCCTAATCTGGGGCACTGTGAGACATGAGCAAAAATGAACAAAGGTTGGATTGGATTGGAATGGAATGAGCTCCTATAATAGTGAATAGGAGTCCTATTCACTATTCCTCGTTTGTTTCATAACTTTCATACAATCCTCTATGCTCCAAGTCTACCGGTTCATCATAGCTTGGAAATATTTGAAATGACATTTTTCATTCAATTTCATTTCTTATTCAATTAATTTGTCGGTCTGATTGGATTTCAATTTCTTGGTGGATTTATGAAAACTCTGAATTTGGTATAAAAACAAATCTGCGGATTCGATGTTCCCCCGCCCTGATTGCGGCTAATATATTCTAATCTGAACAGAGTGGAGAAATGAAGAAATGCGAAGAGTAAATTTAATCGTAATAAATACAAATAATAATGGTAATATGTGATAATTGTAATTGTAAGCAAATATAGAGGAATATAACTAGATTAGCTCGATCCAGGCCCCACTCAAGCCATCCTGTATCCTCTCCAGTCGTGGCTGTGCCGTGCATTTGTGCACCTGTTGCCCTGCTTTGAATATATTATATGATCGAATGTTTTAATTATTACAATAATGTTAATATATTAATATCCAATCCACCCAGCACATCCAATCATATTGATTCGTGTTGTCATTTTATTTTATTGGTAACAGATGTACTTATATCAGCACAGCATCGCGTAGTAAGTAGCATTGCTTTTCATTTAGAATTCCGTTTTGGGTATGCTTTTTTCCATCCAGGGGATGCGAATTGCTTCTTCCTTTCGCTGACAGATTGAGACTGGTTGTAGCAGTGTGTTGTGGAAACCTGGAAAGGGAAGTTTGTAGTGTCGGAGTGTCTGTCAAATTCATTCTTCATAAGACCACAATTTCCCCACTCCAGTTCAGCCAGCACTTCAACAAATAAAGCATTTTCTCTTTTGTTTCTCAATGAGGCTGCATGTATTTTAATTGAAGTTTTATATAATTTCTCTTCTCAGGACCTGGATATCAATTTTTGAAATGAAAGGAAAGACACTGAATTGTTGACCAGAGCAGATTGTGCAAGCGTATCATTCTCTTCGTTTGTTCGTTCTGCTCTTGTTAAGCTTCAGTTGTCGGTGCATCAAAGTTCTCGACCCAGTCTCAGAATGAAAAACTGCTCATGATCGATCATTGCGGGATGTGATGAAAGTTTACCCATTGCATTGTCAGTTTCGGTTTCCGACTTTAATGAGTTGATCACTTTTTCTTGAGGAGTATCCTTCTTCGTTGATCATGTAGTGAATGTCGCTATTAGTAACGGAATAGGACGTCAGTATCGGACCGGAGTGCTGGGATGGGATGAATATTCGGCAAGGTGGATTTAAAAGGCGATTGGAACGATTACCACAAAGGAATTTAGTCAAGGAGAAATCTCAATCACCTTACAAACGGGATACGTATGGATTGGATATGTATTATGAATGGTGTGACTGTGACTATACTGCTACTCCTCTTCCAGTACAAGCAACATGATACAATTGCTGAGTAAAATGAAAATTATTTTATTAACATTACGGTGATAAATGTTACAATGATTAAGAAGACTTGACCGTTAAGTACAATACATTCTAATTTAACCATGCCTTACTACTATATACAACCAGTTGACAGTTTGACAGACCTACATTTTGACTTTGATAAAGGAAATCTTAAATTGAATAATAAAATTTATATAGAGATATATAGAATAGGTAATTATCTAACTTTCTTACGATCAGATACATAATACATACCTAGGTACATTAATGTTATAGAAGTGACAGTGTAAGCTACTTTATATGACAAGATATATTACATTTCGACCTAGTACCGGACAACAATTAAAAAATTACACAAGTTTATTGTCGACGAAAAGTGAGGAATGATTTTAGGTGTAGGCTTATCATTATTCGTCTGCCCAAATCTCTATTTATCACACTTTTAGCCTTTTCTATTCCGAAGGTTGTACTCACATGTCAATTAGTCAATCACACACATCAGCGCAAGAATTTTCTTTTTGGTAGGTCATTTGTTAGCTCATTCATTTGGCTTTTATTTTTTGCTATCACGGATTTGCTCAACCCTTTTGTCAACCCTCGGGGTGAAGAACAGAAATGGAACCTGGGACGATGAAAGGCAGCACAAATAGAAATATAAGCACAAGACTAGTGGGAATAAATACAACCCCGAAGACGAAGATCACAAAGGGGACAATGAATACGTAGGTCGATGCCACTTCCAACGACACAGGATCTATCATACCAATTTTAAAAGGGTCGGAGGGTCCTACATCTAAACCCTGTCCAGCGGTTAGCAGGATAAGGTTTAGAAGATGTGGAAGCAGGATGAGAACAAACTGTATTGAGCCCATCTTTTTTTAGTCTTTAACAAAAAATGCTGCTGTTGCCGACGCTGCTTTTCCCAAATGAGTTATTTGCAAAAATCAATCTTTGAAATAAATTGCAAGAAGCTTAGGCGGCCTTTGTTACTGAGTGCTCTAAGAAACGGTACAACTAAACTGTCAAGAGAAATGAGACATTTCTTATTACATGCAGAGATTTTGCCATTCCTAATAGGAATTTCCTATTACATTTGCTTCCTATAGGTAGAAGTAGAACTCACGATCAGCTAACTGTTCGTTTAATTTTGGATCCCGAGACTACCGTTAATCAATCCAATCTTCATTGCGAACATAGGTAAATATACATTGAGAATCAGAGACTCGGGGAACGAGGGAACTGATAGATTAATTTAAGCATAAAGTTGCTAAATATGCTTTTCTTCCTTTAATTTACGCAGCAATTAGCACTATAATGCTAACTGCTTGTTATTTTCAAACAATATGCTTGTCGATTCCTGCTAATAAAACTAACGCTAAGAAACTAAAATACTTTTTGTATGACTTCTTTCAGATAGCCTTGCCCTTGATCTTTGACCAACTTCATCCATAACTGTATCGTATCAACCCGAACAATCCAAACTCTGTTTGAAAATGCTTTAATTATCTGAAAACCAGATAATTAAAACATTTTCATACTGAGTGACACACATACAATATTATTCATCTCCTCACCTCATACTGATTAGAAGTCGTCATTGCAGAATTTTACGGTTTTTGTAGATTGAATTTATTAATTACCTGCAATATGAGTAGCGAATCCAAATATTACCAAACAAACAGATTCAACTTATTTGAATGAACTGCTAGAATCCAGTTCACAAACGTTTCTTTCTCATTTAATAATTGTTTTGTCAAAATATTGGAGCTGTATATTGCATTGGAGTCATTAGTGAAGTCGACGCTCCGTTGCAGACTACAGGTGTGCTGCCAATATGCCGGAACTAGATATCCTCAAATCTTCAAGCATCCTGCTCGTCATTCATACATCACTGTATGTACACTTATGTACCTTGCCTGCGAGGTGTCGTTACAAGTGCAGACATAAATTTGTACATGTAGGTAGAGAATCCTAATTGACCACTAATCAAGACGGTCATTCTGATCATGATCTTTACAGGCAATATATTGTTGATCATCTCGTCGTTGTCCATAACTGTAAAAGTGAAATGATAGCGATTGGTCAGACGTCTGCAATATTTGCAATAAACCCTTGTCATGCAATAAAATAGTAAATCATAGAAATAAAGTTGCCCAGATTTCTTTGTCCCCTACTATATGCTCTTTATGCTTGTTGCCAATTAAAGTTGAATTTTTAATTTTGCATTAATACAAACAGTAAACTTTGCTAGTAAAATGTTTAAATTCAATTTACTCTGCGTCATAATCATAAGGAGGCTCAGCATCAGCCCATGAGTAAAAACTGGAATTGTACGGAATAAAATGTAGATAGGCCTTTTGTACAACACCTTCTTGGCAATATAATGATAATAATGATAACATAATAACAGAGTAAAAAAAGAGTTTTCCTCATATTTTTTCACAATGAAATCAATGGAATGAAATGATGTGCTGGACAGGCAGCAGGTTCACTTTATTGCATAAAATTTCCATTATGTATCATATCAAAGTATTAAATAAGAGGTTTAAATAAAAGGTTTATTATTGGAAACTGACACGGTCGAGCAATTTGATACACATCTTTCTCATTTCAAGTATTCCAGCTGCAAGTTTTGTGAATGATTAGATTCCATATTTACATATATCTCTGCTTCAGCTTCGTACAGAAATATTCTCAACTTACTATTCGTTTGCATATACATAATCCCCTAACCCTTAATACTTTTGAATTCACCTTCCGTGTTCATGTGTACGAATATTTTTAAAATCTAAACAGATTTGATACATGTTCTATTTCCGCCTGGAAATTTATCGGACAGCATACTGACAATGATAATAAAAACTCTTCCAAAATTAACACTTTCCTGTTACCCTAATTCTAACGGTTGGGAAATGTCAAAAAGCAAAATTACATTTGGAAGGTAATTTAATTTTTAAATGACTAGTTTTACCAGTATAGCACATAAATACATTCATGCATATTTTGTCGGAAGGAAACCGATAATACAAGCCAATCCACTAATTAAAAATTCATTCAGGGTAGATTGTCAACTTAATTGCTCAACCCATAGCTTCCTCGCGTGTTGCATGGTATCTATGTGGGCTCTCTGCAGTATTGAAATATACGTAGGTACCTATCTAGATTCTAGAATATAATACAGTTTTGGGCTTTGCTGCTTGGTCAAATAGTAAATGCATAATATATTATTCACATCCCTTCCATGCAGCACAGTACCTTTAACACGTTGCCTTTTTAATAATTTTTAATTTCCCACGAAAAAGGTTACTGTCGGGAATTCCTATACCCAACACAATCATGATCACGTCAGCTACTACTACCTATGCTTACCTTTACCTAAATATAGCCTTTTTTAATACAAGCTTTCAGAATGAACAATTCAACGTGAACGGTGATAATCATTTGATTGTTGCAGTACAACAGTTGGTTTATAAAATTTAGAAGTTATAAATAACATATTTCCAGTTTTTACAGGATTTGGCAAAACAAAAGGTTCTGTTGTAAGCTGTTCCATATTATGCTCGTTTTTTTACTTCTAGGAAATCCCACGTCACGGAGCCTGCAGGAGTTTCTTCTTCTCTGAATAAAATAGTTTTAGGAAGCATAGATCAAAACTCAACTAGCATAACAAAGCAAAAACAACAATAGGAACTAATATGAAGGTAGTAAGTATTCCTTAGTGGCTAGCTTAAGAGGTAGATAAATATGGATATGATATGCTCCTATATAGACAGCAATCGGCAGTAACTATTCCATTCCACATTATTTGATCAGTTAAGAGGCTAAATGAGAATGTACTGTAAAAAATGTACTTTTTAACTTGCATTTGTCTTCCACAAAAATACACTAACATACTAGTTAACATATACTAGGCTATATCATTTTTTCATTCAGCAATAATATTGCATTTAACTTAAATGGGGTACTGAACTGGTTTGGGATTTTGGGAAGCTGCAGTACGGGAAGGAACGACGATCACCAACCAGTACCTAACACTTCAATTAGAAGATACATGCAGTGGCAAAACAAACTAGTTGTCATTTCATTTCATAATAATAAATAATTCACGAAAATGGTCACTACAGTCAATGAGCAGGGCGATTGACAATGTGCATGCTTATCTTGTCACAGACTCCCAGGACTTGCCATAAGCTCATTAGTTGGTTGTGTTTATTGCTTACATAGAAATAGAAAATGCATTATTACCAGTATTACCACGAAGAGGAGAAGGAATGAAGGAACATTTATTTACTGATCTTCCTAAATGAGCAAAAAGGGTTTCGTCTTTGTTCCTCTTTTTCTATATCCTACTTGCATGCATCCCTCTTCCTTGCTACTTCCACTCACGCTCTTCCAGATTCCATTCCAGTCTCAGACAAACAAGAATTGAGTTGATTGTGTTGTATGAAAATTTAAGGGACATGATATGAGATGAGGGTACATTGTACATGTATGAGCATAATGAAGACAATTTATACTTAACTCGTTGTCGTCAACTAACTAATCATCTTACAAGGAACGGGTACGATTTTGTCCACATGTTTTTCTCATGATTTCATGTGGGGACGTTATGATAGTGATATGATATGTGATGGGGGATATAGATTTCATGATTATAAATAATATTATTATGATTGTTGACGATCATGGCTTATGGCACCTCTCTGCTGGAAGGGTGATGCCATGTCATGCCACTATAAAAGGGCCCGAGTGCACTGGACTCCTTCTCTTTAGAGAAGGACAGCAAGGTCGATCGGGTGTCATCGCCATCCTGCGATTTTGTTAAGTCATGCTTATTTTCATATCTGTTTGTTTTAGTCGTTTCCGTGTTTTGTGTAAAGTATAATGTTCCGCAGACTGAGTTCGTCATCCTTAGTTGACCTTAATCATTACATGCAGTAGGGATAGACCCATATAGCTAATTAATAAACATATTTGACGAAAGAGTGTATTAGTGTAATTTCCCGAACGGTGGTAGGTGAAGAACCTGCCGTCCCCGATAACGGTACTCTTGTGTTTTAAGGCAAAGTTTAAGGAGGGGAGCCTAAGAACAATTATCCAGTAAAATTCCATTGGGAAATGTTTTAGTTTTCCGTACTCGCGTTAATTACCAATATTTCTATCTGGTACATAACGTATACGTTTAAAAAAGTGCATAAAGCTCAATTACACAGTTGAATACATGAAAAGTGTTCATCAGATTAAGTTAAGATAAGAAGTATCTCTTTTGTAATAACTCGCAACTGCCAACACTTGCTTTTTGAAGATCTCACTTTGTTTTATTTTTAAAACGTTGGTCCAGTCAAAAACGAAGGACTGAAAATAAAGTGCAAACAAAGCAATTTCTTCTTCGTAGATACGCACAAATCAAATGCTCTTCAGTCGGTAGATTTACTTCCTACTTTGTTCAATCTAGTCTGTAATGCGGTGGGAGTCCATGTGAACGCTGTAAGGCTATCAGTATCAATATAGGTACATCAATACTTTAACTTATTTTCTCATTGAGTTCAAGAGCGTGAAACGATCGACTAATATAAGACAAGATTACGTCTTCAAGCATGTGAACTAATGTGAATCATTTTCGTTATTATGTATATGCAAAAAATTCACATTGCAAAAATAAAAAACTAGGTTTATTTATGTGCATACATCATTGTTAAGTTATGATCAAGGATTCTCCGTAATATCAGCACTTCCTAGAGATTCCTCCAAGTAGTCAGCTAAAATTAATCAGTAGTATAGCTAAAAATGAAGACCGAACTGCTTCATTCCAACAGCTCCAAGAGCTTACTCAACATGCACCTAATTCGAGAACCGTCAACAACGTCCCTGTACACATCCGAAGATCAAGACCTACACAGACTGGATTCCAGCAGTCGAAAGTCCTCCTCCGATGATGGGTCGGGGATTGTCATTCAGTCAATTTCCTCATCCTCAGGGAGGGGAAGCACTTCATCGGAAAGTAGTAGCAAAGGGAACGCGGCCCCAGCCTCCCTTTGGTTACAACAATGGTACCAATCCACTTTCCGCAGGAAAACCCTCCGTAAGCGTCTCCCAATCTTGGACTGGAGCAGGAATTACAGTTTGCAAAAATTCGCTGCGGATTGTATAGCTGGGATTACGGTAGGATTGACGATTCTACCTCAGGGATTGGCCTATTCCACTTTGGCAGGACTACCTCCCCAGGTATGAGCAAAAACTAATTAATTAAAGGTATTTTTGTGCACGAAGCTTATTCTGCGATTCTTAATTTGCTATACCTATCTATCTTTCTGTTCCAGCACGGTTTATACTCCGGCTTTGTCGGATGTTTCATGTACATTTTCTTTGGAGGAACTAAAGCTGTTACAATCGGCCCTACGGCAATTCTTGGTATTATTACGTTGGCATACACCACCGGGAAACCGAAGGAGTACGCAGTGCTCCTTTGCTTCCTTTCTGGGATTGTCACTTTTCTCACGGGGATATTTCAATTAGGTAAGTGCTGAGGGATTCTCAGTCCCCGCGATAAGCTCAATTGGAATTTATGTTTTATTTCTGTACACGATTATTATTTCAATGCAATCTAAATTCATAATCATAATCAATGGTCTCCTCCCATTGTCCAGTTGGTGATATGGTTTTATTTGACAGTGATAGTGGTGAGAAAACTTTCCCAGCATTTGACTGTTTGCAGTAGCAAGGGCAAAACAAAGTACAAGGAACTTTATCAGTTACCACCCGTACGCAACTTTATCTCTAGATAGTGATTTCTATTTTTGGCTAATTATTTGTCAAGTGAACGTACCTATTTATTCACGGCCGACAACATGCCTCGTGGAAGATGGCATGCATTAGAAACACATTAGATGGTTTATGTCAAAAAACAACAACCAGCATTGACCCTGCCTCAGATACTTTTACTTCTTGGTATTCTCTCTCTGACTAACTAATCTGGGGTTTCCCTGTCAGAATTATAACTTTCGAAGATGAATTTGATATGAATGTGAATTTGTCCGTGACATAATTAAAGTAAATAGGTATATATATCATTTTCTGCAAAAGTCAAGTGGAAATTAAAGTAAATGTGAAACTTATATTAAACTGTATTGCATAGCCCCAATCCACTTAATTATGACGAATTTCATTACAACTAGCTTTAAGTGCAGGAATAATTAATTATTAGCGCGACATGGATTTCTCTTTAATAATTTAACCTTTACATTTTCCAGGTTTTATAGTGAACTTCATATCCCAGCCAGTGTTGAGTGGCTTCACAACGGTAGCCGCAATTACAATTTGTTCAACTCAGGTAAAGTCCTTGCTCGGGCTAACCTTTCCTGCTGATGGGGTGATGAGTGTAGTTCAAGGTGTTTATGAGCATATGAATGAGATTCATGAGAACGACTTGATTCTCTCTGTGATCTGCATTACAGTTCTGCTCACGCTCAGGGTAAGATGAGAAACTTACAATTAGTACGGAACATTAGTTATAATTGCCATTTGTTTGTAAAAATGTTGATTGGAAACATGTAAAAGCTTTTCTGATGTACAACTTTCGCCTTCATTTATTGTCAATATTTCAAATATAGAAATTGCAAGATATGTTCAGATGCTGCGTGAAGAAGGACTCGGCTCTGGACAAAATCCTTTGGTTCATCTCCACTTCCAGAAGTTGCATTGTTATTGGGGCCTGTACTGTATTCTACAGTTTCGTCCATGATAAGCATCTTCAAGTGAATGTTATCGGTATGTTTTATGCCAGATACAATGGAAATCTAGGATTTTCGTGTTTTACATTGACACTGTCTCCTGGTCAGGACATTGAATGAATTTCTTTATTATTTTAGGAGACATATCCGCTGGTCTCCCTTCCTTCAAGTTCCCACCGTTTCTTCAGGAAGTGAACATGACGCTTGAGACGGATAGCCAGGAAATGGATGCCAATGGGACAATGACCACTTATCATCAACACCAACTGTGGGAGTATTTGAAGGCGGATGCTTCTCCCCTGTTGGTAATTCCACTGTTGGCGCTCATGGAGCATATTACTGCAGCCAAGGCGCTAGCAGGGACCAAGCCGGTTGATGCCAGCCAAGAGATGATTGCCATTGGGTTGACCAACGTTGTGGGAGCATTCTTTAATTCTATGCCGGTGACAGGAAGCTTCTCCAGATCTATGGTCAATGCGGCCTCTGGAGCGGAGACCCCACTCGGAGGATTATTGACGGGTTCTTTGGTCCTCCTGGCACTCCAATTTCTTACACCTTATTTTTACTACATTCCAAATGCCAGTCTGGCAGCAGTAAGTAGAAGACATTTTTATGCGGAAAGAAACTGGAAATATGGCATTTGTATTTAATTTAAACGACATTTATCCAAAAAGAACTTCTGTTTTTAAAGGTGATCGTGTGCGCTGTCATGTTCAATATTGACTTTGGGATTACCTACCAACTGTGGATCAGCAAAAGTATGATAGATACTCTGTAAATTATTATGGGAATACATAATTGGAAAGGTAAAGCTCTGGCAGGTGAATGACATTAAACCTGTCGATATCTATTTCTTCCTCACGATACAGAAATGGACCTGGTTCCATGGGCTGTCACGTTCAGTGTGAGCTTACTTGTCGGACTAGAATATGGGATTTTGTGTGGCTTCATCATCAGCGTCATTTTCCTTCTGTACTATGCTGCGAGACCCCGAGTTCGGATTAGCAGCGCCGAGGTAAAATTAATTAATTAAGAATAAAATGCATAAATGAGAATTGTGTCAGCATATTACCCCAATTGGATTTGGTAATTAATTGTCGACGCAAGTGTGCTATGACTATAAAATAACGTTGGGGCAGATACTTCATTTATTTTTCACTTCCCCTTTTCCAGACTTCACTCCGCTCCAGATTCATTCTTGTGGAGTTGGACAGGTCTCTGGTTTTCCCGATGGTGGAGTACACCCGCTACGTGATAATGAAGTCTGGCAATGTCTGGGCTAAAAACGAGCTCCCAGTTGTGGTCGACTGTCAGTTCATTCAGTTTGCAGATTTCACAGCTGCAAAGGTTTGGAACATTATATAATGCATGGAGGAAGCCACGCACATTGTCTTCCTCCATCCAGTCCATCCTAATAAATTTATCGCAGATATTTAGAGAGTTGAACATTTTATTTCTATTGATGATTTATTCAGGGTATCTGTGACTTGTTTGCTGTGTTCAATACGAAAGGGCAGCAGTTGATCCTGTGGAAGGCAAAACCATCCATTATCAGGATCTTAACTCAAGTGATGGATACGGAGAAGACTCCATATCAATTTTGCGCAACTGAGGCGGAACTGGAAACGCTTATTGATGGTATGGCTCCCACAATGCTTTAGGCAATGGTGCTTAGTTTAATCTCATCTCTTTATTTTTTTTAAATACTAAATGGTCTAATGCTTCAATGTACTTTCCAGTCAAACGACATGCTTCGTCAGATACCAAAGCTGGCCACATTGACCTCTCACCTTTCAGGATGACGCTTCCTCCAATCACTGAAAGTGGTAGCAAGGGCAGGCCAGAAAATGTCAGAATTGATCTGCCCTAAAATATTTACTTATCTGCAACCGTTTATGTAGTTTTAAATGTTCATATCTATGTTAAGTATTTTGTTACACCGGACGATGACGACTGCGCATTGTTAGTGGTTGTCCCCACCCATTATACATTAATTCAAATAGAGCTTATTTATATTATTTATAAAAACATTTATTTTGTTAAATATATACATACATACCAATACCATTCTCATGATGAGCAACAATTGAAATAATTCCTTTGGTGGATGATATTATATTGCCTAAAATTCAAAATATTTTGCTTTATTCATAATGTTAAAACATTTTTTATACAATACGTCAACTTATGAAGAGTGCAACAATAAACTGTTCAAAACTATTTATTCATATTTATCCACTACTTTTGTCACAGTAATGGATAGACAAAGTAGAACATGAAGGGGTAAGCAATCAAAATGCATAATTGCGCATTGTATATAACTATTACATATCAAATGTATGCATGGGTTATGGCTTAAAAACCTGTTTTTGTGAACAAACTGATTAACGGTTGCCTATATCTATCTTATTTATACATATCTAGTTGCATTCAACAGTCATGACTCATATATGGAAGTTAGTATTGTTAACCATATTATTATCCTAGTTATCCCAAGTAATGTAAGAAGCAAAGTGTTACAAGATTAAACTTCGATTGTAAAACAAAATTGAAGAGTATTTTTTAAATATGCATGTTTACGGTGAGCGATACTTTGACATGTGCATACTATATGTTCATATACACATTTATACCGCAAATGTTAAAATTTAAAATGGTAATATTAAATATTACGTCATAAAAATTTAAATACAATAAAACATCAATCTTCTATAATTTTGGTTTATCCATTTCTTCGCCTGTTTATGTTATTATTGTTATTGAAGTTTTGGCCTTGAGGACTTCTCTGGTCTTGCCTTTGTTGATTTCCACCTCCAGCGCCCGACCGTCGCTTCTCTGTCCAAAACCTTAAGTCCATTCGTGGAATAGCGTCCGAGTTGCATGGCTGTCGTTGATTTCTAGATATACGAAAATAATAAATCGTCCCAGTTTAAATAAATGAAGCCATTCTTACTAGATATGATTACACAACTCTACGTGGAGAAATCTTTGTAATGTTGTTACTTACAAAAATGATGACTTTTGGAAGACGAGGGGTTGCATTACAGCAACATCATTTGAGTTGTCACATAAAACTCTTGCCAGACTGACCTTCTTAAGTTGATCAAGTTGAGCTGAAAAGTACAAAGAAAACATGCGAATTTGAATGTCCAGAGTTCAGTTACAGCAAAATAATGATTTTTGTCCTGCCATGTCGATCCACTTGCCACTTACCCTCTGTAAATCGCGCGGTCACCTCTTCATAAAAGAAGCGATCACCCCTTCTCAACCTTGAGAATTGATCCCCAATCAGGCAGAGGAACGTGGGTCCCAGAATAGCACCTGGCACAGGCTTCTCAGAAACACCTCCAAAGAACAAGTCCACTTCATCCGGATGCGTATAAAGTTTACTGAGAACTTCAACAGTCTATTGATTTCACACGATCAAAGTATTTCGTTTATTATTATTTGCGTTTTTATCTCCCTACTAGCATTTATTTATGCTAATATGCTCATTTAATATTCTCCACCCACCTGCCTATCAGCGATTGCCTCAAAATCCCTCCATGAATTTAATCTCTTCAAACCGCAAACCTCTCGCCAGTCATTGAGCGGAGGCAGCCCATGATCTCTCCCTCTCTGGCAATTCAAGGCCATGAGATCCAAACCGAATCCAGACTCACCTTCAAATAAATGATTGGTCACCTGTCAAAAATAATTTATACAAACAAAATCTCAATGCATTGTGGTCAAGAGTATAGACTGTGTGATACGAAAATGAATTTGGTCATATCATCCTGTAATAGAACAACATACCGACTCTGAAGCGAAATGATCCATCTTTTGAGATTCTTGGTTGGCCAGACCCCTGACCAAATCATCCATTTCGTCATAGACTTGAAAGGGTTGAAACTGAGTTCTGGCAAATGGTAGATTCTTGGAAGCTCCAAATGGATTGAACATCCTTTTGTTTTGCGAGAGACAAAACATTTCTAAGAATATCTTTGGAATAATTTAATATATATTTTTTTATAGATATAATGCATAAATGCATGCTCACTTGATTACTCCTTGAACCATACTGTGTCCAAACCGAAATGCAGCCGAAGCAAATACATTGGTGACTGACGGGTCAATTGACGGATTATATAATTGGGTATATCCCTTTTGCGTAGGGTGCAGCTCAAAAGTTCTCATGTAATCCACGCCAAGAATCAATGGGAGAAACTCGTTGTAGGTTATGTGCTGGAGTTCTGCAATGACAATCCTCCTGGCTTCTTGGTACAAGGTCTCGTCACTCCAGTGTGGGTTCAATTTTTCCAATTCCCGAGCAACCCGGTTATGCTCACGGAACCAGACCGTGTGCATGAGGGCCAACTGAACTTGTTCGTTCACCCTGAGGTCTCCCGCTCGGAAGCAGAATTTCTCTTGGTTTGTGTCAGAGCACTCGTTGGGATTTGCAGGCATCAGCTCCCGACCATTGAAACTTTGTTGGAGGAGTCTACCCCCTTGACCTTCCCGGAGAGAGCGAGCCCTCCTTTCTGTAGAGCCGAAGATTTGGGAACCATCCAGGAAGTGGGTGATTTGGTTGAGTTGCTCACGAGGACCCAGATTGCATTCCCTTCTTGGTGCGGGCAAACTCCTATTTTTATAAAATAATGCAACTTTATTTTTACTTACATCATTAATAAGTTTGCCTTGTCATATTGCATAATATATTTTTTACCTCACAAACTCCATGCATCGTTGATTGAACTGTCGATAAAATTGATCCTCCAGTGGGATTTCGATTGGAAAACAATCAGGATGCCTCAGGCTGTTTTCCAATGGCTGTCCATTTTCACAGCAGGAGATGCCTGTCGAGTTCTCTCCTTTGACGATTGGCGTATCTGTCAGATAGATAGATAGTAAAATTTATTGCAAGCCTATGATAGATTTGATCTTTAGATTTTAAAATGTAAGCTCTGTTAATCTTACGAGTAAGGTCGTGATCAGTAAATTGGCCTAGAAAAATCCAAAAAAATATATCAAGTAAAGAGGGTATCGGAGGAAGTACTGCTAATTACATATTTCAAAATGAAATAACAACTTACCCCACTGCATAACCATTAACGTTAAGTTCCGATATGGCTTATTTTCATCTACCATGAATTTCTCACTAATCAGTCGACAGGACGGTAGAGGCTGACCGTTAGACTGGACACGGGGGCTATTAACACCATCCCCATACTTGGGTGGAAGCACTCTTTGGAATGCGGTCTGGCTTTTACCTAAAATAGCATTCCCCAAAAGCAAAATTTTAAAACTATTTGCTTGGATTTAGATAAAACTTTACAGTTAGAATTTGAATAGTCTCAATTTACCCCAGTCCACATTCTCTTGGTTGTTGCAACTCCCGTCAACGGTCCTGTACGGGTAATTAGGGTTGCATTGGGCTTCTCCAGGACAAGCTCTCTCGGCAGCGGTCCCCCTCACACTAAACTTTGGTAGGGCGAAGGTTCCCTGCAGCGGGGTCAACTGGAAGCTGATTGCAAAGAAAGAGACCAGGAGAAAATTACAAGTCATGTTAAATGACGCTTATGAGTACAGTGGAACGCATTATGAACCGAAGTTTATTCCAAGCGTTCCAGTCTTTAAATGAGATGACCAGCCAAGACTTTTAGAGCGTAAATGTAGCTTATTTTAATATTCATTCCTTACTTGTTCACCACGTTCATTGAAGTTTCAATGTTGAGCTGAGCATTACTCCCAATATCCAGAACTTGGTTGGTGGTCTCGAAAAATTTCTGGTGGGATGCTGCCGGACTGCCTTTGGGAATCGTTACCTATATTTCATTTTACAATAATGTTTGGCATAAAACATCAATAATATATCAATAATATAACAATCTAATGTAATTTCTGTTTATAAATATATAAAATAAGAGTTTAAACTTGTATAATAGTTCTGCTAATTAAAGAGTGCTAAAACACATAGGCAGCGCAGCGCAAATGCGTATTAAGTAAGTAAACATGTTCCACTTCCTGCATCCTTTTCCACCGCTGCTGAACTTCCCATGTTCCTTTCACAAGGCGCTTTTGGCGCTGCGCTGGCGCTCTAATGTATGCTGAGCAGACGTATTTTACAGAATGATGACCTTAACCTTCCCATCCTTCGCTTTTATAGCCTGTTTTCTTGCTTGCTAAGCAAACTGAAACAAAATGAGCCAGTGGCACTGACTAACTCACCTTCTTGGTAAACAAGATATCCTGAATCTTATCCACTCGCAACTTAAACGTTTGCAAGCTCATCTCAGCCACCTCTTGGAGCTGTCGGGTGCTGATCTGGGGAACAGCAACATCCGGTGGTGGGGGTGAAGTGAGGACCCCATCATTCCCGACACCCGGCTTGATGGGGATCTTAGGTCGACTCTGGTTGGGTTTTCCTCCCGAGCTCCCTGTCTTGTCAATTGGGCAACAAACGCCATTCTGTCCACCTCCGGTACGGAGCTGACAAGGTCGCTCCAATAGTTGCGGAATCTCAGCGTAGAAAATGGCACATTGAGCTAATGGCTTGCAGAGACCTTGTCGCTGTATATCATTAGGCAAATTAGAAAGAAGCAAAACGTGATTAGTGTGAATTATATAAGTGGAGCTTAAAACTTCCGGCATAAAAAATGACTTGGGCATCCATGCACATTAATAAGTAGGTTTAGCTGAAATATATGAATTTTACTTTATCGGGTGTTTGGCACGATGGGAAATTCTGGGTGGGGGCGTCATCAAAAACAATATCAAATCTTTGGGATGCCCCACCACCTCCAGATACCTTCCTTCCATCCTAAATAAAAGAGAAACCATTTAATAACTTTTATCATCCCTTCTTCTGAATCCCAATAGTCAATGAGATAAATGAACCTGACGATGAAATGTAAAGATCACAGCTCTTACTTCACCAAATTTGATTTGGCCAAAGGCATTATAATCACTGAGAACCAAGAGGAAGCACAAAAGGCCGAAGAGTGTTCTTTTGAAGCAACTTCCCATTATCACTTTACAACGGCCCTGGACCTGGGGTTTCCGCTGACTTCGGAACCCATCCCCATCATCATCCATCTCTGACCCTTGTTGACGCTGACACATTTTCCAGCGGTTACGCAATGAGTTTGATTAATGTGGGGGAAACGATTAATGAAGCTTTATTCCATTACGTACGCACTTTTTGTTGAATGGACAGTTTCGCACATAAATAACTGGTAAGTAATTGATTTTCTGTGCTCCCCTTTGTAGTAAAATTAATTATAGATTATGGGTGAATAACACAAACTGTGAACTTTATCCCCTTTACCCCCAACTGGTTACTTTTAAAAAGTTCTCACGGTCCAACAATTCAATAATGAGCATATACTGAGGTGCATAAGTGCATGTATTGGCATTTCTTCTAATATGAAGATCTGACGAGAACCAGAACAATATTAAATGTCAGCATTGCATGGGTCAGTATCTACATTGTAACGACGACATTGATATCCCTTCAATACATGAGCATATCAATACAAAGGGGACTTAATCTAATCTCAACTAACAAACCAATCTTGTTTTACCAGAACAGGCTTTCGTCAGTTTTCGATGCATAGATAGACCTCGTTACATGAGTATGAGAAGGAGAACAATTAGATCAGTGAGACCAGAATGCTACTTTATTATCGATTAAAAATGCTACTTTTTAGTTTTTGCATACGCTCATTGAGCATATCTGCAAAAAAAGACAACGAAAATCAAGCCGAAAATGTCAGGAAGTATTTGGCGAGTAACAAAAAGGGAAACAACCAAACAACTGAAATGACTTCAGAATTTAGAGCTACACTAATTAATTGGAAAATGCGTCGAGCTGTCGGTGATTTAATTGCGACGGGGGAAAAGTGGCAAGAACGTCCACCAACAGAAAACTAAATGGTTCTAGTGCAGGGTTTGCGAGTTTTCTATTGTTGCATGAGTGTTGCTCTGTATATTTGCAGAGCAACACTCATGCAACCCTGCGTTGTCACAGGGCGGCTGGCCCATCATCGTCACATTGTTATCGGGCAACTATAACGAACTATTATTGCCAGTAAGACCAGTATACTATATGCTACAGAAATCTTATAAAAACTACTAAAATGACTCTCTGTGTGTGACTAACTCAAAGAGGTCGATTCATTATTGGACCAGGTTAGAAACGATTGAGAAAAAATGAAGAAGAGAAGGATTAATTTTCTGACCTAACATCGCCATTATCATAAATGCTTAGCTTGAGCATTTACATTTTACATAGGTGTGTATTCTGAATTATATTTTTTATCGCGTTGAACGGCCCATTCATCATTTTTCTTTTCGTTTTGACAAGGCGAGGGTACAGATCTTGATGATATTATGTTGATGCTGATACCTGGCTCTGGTCATTTCATTTATGCTAAATGAGGATTGTCTACTTAAAAATTGTATCAAGAGGAGAATTAGATGTAGGTATGTATATATTATGTAGATACATGGATAGAAAACAAATTAAATGGTTTCATGAAATGAAGCCTGGTACTTGGTACCCAAACTGGTATACGTATAGTAGATTGACTGATTGACCAAGCTAAAAAGGCTAAAAAGTTGCATGAGTGACGGACGAGAGGATAATGGTAATGATAAAATAAAGCAAACCTAACTAAACTTTGAACTTGAAAAAATGCATATTTGATCGTTTTAGCTGTTTTATGGGATCAGCATGAATGAAAATTGAAGGGAAGAGTACATACAGAAAATAACTGCATATTATTATATAGAATGCAATATGAGAGGATAAAGGTAATGTTTAAGATGAATGAGATGGGTCTGTGGCAGCATGTTAGTAGGCACGTATTTTACATTTATGATTCATCATATTTATAAGCAATCGCCGCATCTATCATAACTTTATTATAATGACGATAATTTAAACATGTACCTATTCTCGATACAAATATATAACGCAAAGACAGGATTGCATTGTATTCTTGAGGAAAAAATACAATGCAACATTATCGAATAATATCTAGACTAGTTTGACTATTCCTGGTTTTAAGCTGATTATCTTTTAAGAAAAATTATTTTTATGTAAGCCCAAACCTAAAGCCTGTTTTAAAATGAATGAATTGAAAGAAGGAGCATCGAGCAGGATCACATCACTCACACAACTTGAGCTTTATGAATCCTAAAGATATATGACGTAGGACGTAGACCCTCCATTCTGATTTATCTATGTGAATGTGGAAGAAATCTATCCGTTTAATCCGTAGCTCATTTTCGGAGTGGGGATGATCTACCTTCGAACCATGTCTACTATGTAGATGAAAATCACTTTTAATTTGTCAATTAAACTAATAACTTTGAAATTCACTCCCGTAGAAATGAATGAGTTGTTTTACGAGAAATGGAACAGACAGAAATGATTTTTTAAAAAAGAAAATGCAAGTCAAACATACCTACCTATATAAAACCACACATAAAAACGTACGTAAAGACAAGTCCTCGTCCTCGATCACATCGTCTTCGTGTTGATTATCGTACGAATCGTATCAAGATCTGATAATAGGCAATTCAAATGCATTTTATAAATTATAGAGAAAAAAAGTTATTCCTCCATGATCTCCATTGCGAAAAGGATTTGTACAATATGTTGAAGGAATATATGCTTAAAGCTACTATAAGATAAATGAAATGACTAGTTAGTAATTAGATCTGTTTAAATTGTAGTATGCAAAAGTAGAAAATCTTTGTAAACTACTTACTGGAACGAATGGAGTGCTTTTTAAGATCACGTTAATCAAATAGAAGCCATGAATGAAATTAAGTATTTTTAGAGAATCAACAAGCATGACGAAATTATTTTGGTATTTTGCAGTCCAGAAAGTTTCTGGCAGAAACCTAACCTAACTAAAGAAACAAATGAATTTCCCATTCATGGGCTTCATCTGCATTCACTCTAACCGAGAGTTGGCGTCAGTTAGTCACGCTAACTTTACCGGCTACTCATGATCATCGAATGGACTGCTCAATAATACCGTAACTTCTGCGAAAGCTGACTTCCTACAATCATAGAGGCAACAACTAATTTTTTAAAAACTAACATGAGATATGATACTATCTAATATGAGATTTCAGTTGAAAAAATCTTAAGCTGCCTTCTCAGTGCCTTGATATATAATGAAACTACAGTGAATTTAATATTTTAACTCTCACTGACATAGGTATGTACAAACAGAAATTGAAAAGTAAAGTAACAGCTTCAGTCTTAGTTTTATCGATAACCTAAGCCACACCGGAATTAATACTGATACGATACTGCTCGGCGCGGGGGGCAACTGTTAACCGCAGCATAAACTGTGACTTTGGGACCGCCTGCCCTGGTGCTTCCCACTGCTACCCCTTGGACTATGATGCTCGTCTTCGTCATTATGTACTGTTGTTAGATGAACAATGTCATGCCTCCGATCTTCGTCTTGATGCTTCTTCCGGGCCAGAAGCATGTCCTGAGTGATGGCCGCGAACATTTCCTGGATGCCAACGTTATCCTTCGCACTAACTTCAAACAGGGGCATCTCCTTTTGATCAGCATAGCGCTGGGCATCCGCGGTGAGGACCACTTTGCTTGTTGCGTCATCATTTTTATTCCCAACCAAGATCTTCCTCACCATGTCGCAATTGGCATCGATTTCTTCAAGCCATCGTTTTACACTTTTGAAAGAATCCCCGTTGGTAACGTCGTAAACCACTATAACCCCATGAGTCCCCCTGTAATAGGTTGAGGTAATGGTTCGGAATCGCTCTTGACCGGCAGTATCCCAAATTTGAAGCTTGATTCGTTCCCCATTTAGATTCAGAGTTCGAATTCGAAAGTCCACCCCAACCGTTGTGATAGTAGTTGCTGGGAAAACGTTGTCCGCAAACCGAAATAGTAGTGCACTTTTACCCGATCCAGAATCCCCTATGATGAGGAGTTTGAAAAGGTAGTCGTATTCCCTAGATTGGGTGGCAGCATTGGTTAGAAGGGCCATAGCAAAATTGCAAACAAATCGTGACGTACTTAAAATTTTGGAAAAGGATAAACCTGCGGTTAGTATAGAATCTAATCCATGTACGCTCGCTCTGGTATCATATCATCTTACTATTTTTTTATTTAAATTTTGCTGTAAACATATTTCTCGATATTATTTTCTTGGTTACAAAATTAAAGTTTCTCATAGCCACATAGTTGTATAGCCGCATAAGCAAGTCATTATAGAATGTGGTGGGCATATCAGGTCTGAAGATACTAAAAAATCGAAAAAAAAATCATATACATTCCTGGCACCTAGATATGGAACAATCAATTCCCTTACTTTTAACAATAGACATTCCATCAAGTTTCCTACTCTATTCTTTTAACTAATTGGGAATAGTAATTAAAAATATTAAAATCTCTTGTATATACGTACCTCGTATACCCCCAGAAAAAAATGTCCTAGAATAAGTTAACTTAATTAGTATTAACAAGGTTAACGAAGATACATGCGTGCTTAAATGAATACGTTGGCGGAAGAATATTTGTAATTCTGTGCACTAGATAGGAAAAAAAGAATAAAACACAAACGTTAGTTGGAAATCTGTGTTTATTATATTCCAGAATGTAGTATTCCAAATATTTTTCGTCTTAAAACGACAAAAAGTTGTTTATAGATACACATATTATTCAAGTAATTAGTAACTAAAGCAGGGACATTGATGCTACTTCTACCACGTTAAAGTTAATTATTATTCTTTTCAAGCGTTCTCAAATGAGGGATAAAGCAAAGTGTGTATAAAGATAAAATTAGTTATGATTGTAAGAGAGGAGAATGAAATATTTTTTTTAGAATCTTAAATAACAACATTTACAGTATTCTCTTTTGAAGGCACAAAACATAAGAAATCAAAATTGTCACAAAAAAATCAAATCAAACGAATATTTAACAAGCACAATGCAAAAGGCTTTTATCATTTATCACTGTTTTGGCTGTTATTTGCTGAACTCATAGACTCGAAGAATTGGTCTACTTCTTCGTCGTCATCTGTAGAAGAGGCTGCCTCTTCTGCGATACCTGAAAGATCAGCTCTCACCAAAGATATCCGTCTCGCAGGAGCTGAAACACAAGGAGTAGATGAATATTGGGGCCTTTCCTCTTCTTCCTCAAATGAGTTCTGAAAAACATCCGGACTTTGGCATATCTCCATTGGTTCTTCCTCCTGATTGGGCTCAGGAATGTTTGCAACGTCATTGTCATTGTTGACTTTACTAGTGGACCCTTCCTTCCCTGCACTGGACCTTTCGCTAAGGTCAGTTTCAGAAGTGGCAGCCTCAGCCTCAGCATCGGACGACACTCTTTCAGTAGACACACTGGTATCGGGATCATGAATTGCAGATACATCAAATGATGGACGTCTGGCCGTCCCTCCAGCTTGAGTTGGCGGCTGTTGGGTTGATACCGCTGTCTGTTGAGTACTTTGAGTCGAAGTGATGGTCGTGGCTGTTGGTAGTCTTCTGGATGTAGTAGAGCTAATGGGATCGTCAGAACCCATCAGGTACGGCCGATTTTCTGTTTGGTACAGTTGTTTCAGCCGGTTTACCACAGAGTTTACTCCCAATCTAATGGAATATGACATGTTTTCTACTTTGTAGACCCCCAAAAGACTGTCAGCAAGTTCAAACATGTTTGAGCGCAGTGAAATAATGATGAACTGCGTAAACTTGGTGCGGTCCTGCAATAAAACATATTATATATTTTAATGAGTCCTAAATTGTATTCAGATTTCATTGCGAGATGTCCACAAGCTGTAATGGACCAAATATTAAAATATTATTAAAGATTCAATTATGTGTACCTTTATATAATTGGCAATGATTGACACATTTTGAAAATCCAATGCAGCGTCAATTTCATCCATGACGTAGAAAGGGCTTGGCTTAAAATGATGCAACGAAAAGACTAATGCCAGAGATGAGAGTGTTTTTTCACCACCGGACAAGTTGATAATTTTCTTCCACGTTTTGCCACGAGGTCGTACGCTACACAATAATAATAATAATAATATAAGTTACTAAAATAAAACACTTAGTTTAATAATAAGTAGTATTTTATCATAGGTTTGAATAATTATCATGTTGTGGAATATTGTGCATACTGAATAGTATTATTCCATATTATTATGAATTTACCTAAAGTCAATTCCACAAGAAAATGGATCAGTAGAGTCCAAGAGATCCAATTCAGCATCGCCGCCCATGGAGATCATACGGAACAGCTCCTTCACTTTGGCAGAAATCATTGCATAACCTTCCATGAATTCCTTCATTCGTTGCGCTTCTAACGTTAAATAGGCTGTGTTAATCGTCTCGCGTCTGGAGTTAACAGCATCCAATTCAGTAAATCGCTGCATTAGCATTTCACACTAAAAATGTAACGGCAAGTTAGTTTCAGACAAATTATGTATCGATGCTTATTATAAAAGCATGATTACTTTTACTTAATATAGTCAAATTTGATACTTACAGCAGCATTGTATTCAGCGATAACGTTTAAATTTGGTTCCACACGCTGAAGCCTTTGGTGATATTTATTATATTTCGCTTCCTGCTCTTTCTCATTCATGTTCTCAAGTTCTTCTTCCGTTAAAATCTGTAAAGGCTCCACTTCCTCTTCAGGGACATCCACTAATTCAAACTTTCCCAATGATGCAGTAAGGGTTCGCTCATGCTTTTCGATTCCTCGAACTTCATCGGATAAGGATTGGAAGTTGTTGTCCACCGTAACTTTTTCCTTATTAAGCTTCTTTTCTTCTTGATCATACTCACTGGCCTTCGATTTTAGTTCAGTATATGCTTTCTCCTTTTCATCACGATCTTGTCCAAGGTTCTTTTCTTCCTCCTTGATTTCGGAAGCAAGGGATTCGATCTGTTTCTTTTCTTCATGCATTGACAAAATTCTGGTTTCAAGGTCCCTCTTTTCTGACGTCAATTTTGTTTTCTTTGCTTCTAGTTTGTTTGTGTTCTTTTCAAAGTTGCGCAGCTCTACATTTAACTTATTTAATTCTTCTGATACCCGCTTCAGTTGATCTTTAAACTTGTTCAGTTTTTTTAGTATCTCCTTCTTCTTATCTTCCTGAAAAATTCTAATCTTTTCAGCTAGCTCCTTTACGTGCTCGTCAGCTTCTTGGTAGGGCTCCATGACCTCTGTCAACTCTGCATTTGCTTTCTCGATCCTTGTCATCTTTTCTTGAAGGGTACGCGGAGGAATAGTAGCATCCCGAACCTTCTTTTCCTGTTCTTTGACTAAGGCAGCTTTAAGAGGGATCATTTTCTTAGAAGCTTCCAAGTCTGTATTGTAATTTGCCATTTTTGTCTTTATTTCTTGAACTTCCTTCTCAATACGGCTAGCTTCCTCCTCCAGGTTCCTCTTCTTCTCACTAACATTGGTTAGTTCCTTTTCGGATGCGTCACACTTGGCTTTTAGATCATCAAGTTGCTTTTTCGACATAGTGTTCCCGAGTCTCTTTGACATCTCAGAGTTGAATTTACCTTGGGTTATTTTAGCTCCGCCTCCCATAAGTGACCCTAAAAGAGATTAGAAGATTGAAACAATATTACACATTAATACACGTATAGTACATGCCCACTTGAAGTGGGCCACTTCACTATTCCCAGAGACAGAGACAGCCTCACAGTACAGTATTCACTTAAAATAACCAAATCAACGAAGATCTTAACTAACCTGTGACTTCTATGATGTCACCCTGGCAAGAGACCACTCGATGTCTTTGAGCTCCGCCGTAAGCAACTTTCGAGGCTATGTCTATGTTTTCCGAGACCTGACAAAAAAAATACAATGAATTATGGGCATGGACAATTCACATCGCTAGAATGCACATCGACAATAGTTATAAATAACTTATTATAATTCAGTAATTTCCATTCCTAATAATATTATCATTGTAAATTTCAATACATGTGTAAGACAGACAAACGAGAATAAGATGCATGTATACTATATCTGAAATCTTACCAAAGTATTTGTAAACGCTTTATAGAAGACTGGTGCTAATTCCGGCTGTCTAATTTTAAGGAGATCAAATATTCTCAACGAGTCCACAGGGGTCCGAAATGGCTGACGGCAACGGTCCTGGAATCCGGACATTTTATTAATGCAAACGAAAGTTTGAGCTGAAAGCCGCTGATCTCTCAAAAACTGGATACATTCTGCTCCAGTTGAATCGGTATCCACAACCCAGTAGTCCAGCATTCCAGTGGCAACTGTTGCAGCTACATTGTACTTTTCGTCGATATTGGCGAGATCTTTCAATCTGCCATACAGACCGGAAAACATACCCTGCGCTTTTGCAGCAAACAAAGCTTTATCGACCCTATCTGTCACTTGACCTCCATCCATTGTGTCCTTTGCATCCGCATATTGACTTCGAAGTCGGTGAAATGCAGCACGCTTCTCAAATTCAACGCTGGCAAGTTCGCTGGCTTCCTTCCGCTTCTTCTGAGCTTCTGCCTCCATTCGTGGAATCAGTTCAGGCTGACCATCCACTCCAGCACCCGATTTCCTTTTAAGCGTTTCATGTAACTTTTCTAGCTCAAGTTGCATCTTCTCCAATTTTTCCTTTTCAGCCACTTCATTTGCCTTCCCTCTGTCTAATTCCTTTTGAAGGGTGTCACGTGCAGCTTTCTTTTCATCAACAACAGATTTTAGTTTACGAAACTCAGCATCCGCTTTCTTCTTTTCCGCCACGCATGCATCTACGCTCTTGTTAAGTTTTTCGACATCCCCTTGAGTAGCTTCCTCTTCCTTTTGAATATCCTGCTCCAATTCAACTTTCCGTTTTCCGAGTTTCTCAATTTCAGCTTGATGACGTTCTGGAAGTCCATGGAGTTTTTCTATTTCTTCTTCTGTCTTTTCCAATTCCTTGATTTTCTTCTTCCTTTCCTCGTTACATGTTTTCACTTCCCGATTCAATTTCACATATTTTGCGTCCGCATCGTCCATCGCCTTTTTGTTCTTCTTGCACTTTGCCTCAGCAATTTGATACACCTTCTCTGCTTCAGCATATTTATTTCTTCGCTCGTCGTTATGTTTCTTGATCACGTCCAATCGACTTAAAATAGTATTGCGGTTGGTTTCGAGTTCTTTTAGTTTTTCTGAACGGTCCGTTAAGAGCTGGCGATAGTTGTAGGCCTTCACTTGGTTAAGCTTGTGATGGGTTCGGGTCAAAGCGTTTTTCTGATTAAGGTACGCCTTTGCTTTCTCCAAGGGTTCCTTTAATCCATCCTTATGTTGCTGCGCCAGCTGTACTCGCTGAGTTTTCTCATCTCGCTGGAATTCCAGTTCCTGCATTCTATCTTTCAACTGATGTAAAGGCCGTTCATACCGCTTTGTCCCGATCACTTCGTCAATGAATTCCAAGAATCCAGTCTCATGGGTGTTAGTAGCTTTAGGAGGCATCTGGGCTATTTGTTCAACTTCCCCTTGAAGAATAAGAAACCTGTTGTGGACAATGTCTATTCCTAAAATATAGTTGAAAACAAATTAGACAAGTGAATTAAACCCTAGTGTCAACAGATTGATTCCAAAATGAAAATAAGCATAAAGAAAGGAAATATACCATAATTATTATAATAATATGTAGTTAAGTTATTTACCATTTCGTTTGAGAAATTCCGCAACTTCCGTAAACTGAACTCGCTTGTGGTTCAGCCAATACGCGGATGTATTATTGGAGTACGCCCTCCGACAAACAGTAATTTTGGAGTTCGGAACAATATTAAGTTCTTCCGAGCTGCTTCCACCTTCATCTTCTCCATTGTCAATGATTTTAAGAAAATGGACGGTGACGGCGCAGCTGTTTACATGCGGAAGAAGCTCCGATTTGTGAATCAAGACAGACACCTTCTTGCATCGAATCTTCTTGGCACGATATCCAAACACGAACAGCATAGCGTCAATTATATTACTTTTCCCATTTCCATTGGGACCTATAATGGCTGAGAAGGACTTGTGGAAAGGTCCCATCACCTTGATCCCACCATAACTTTTAAAGTTTTCGCATTGGATCTTCTCTATAATCAATCTTTCACCGCGGGTGGGACGTTCGGTGAGGGACAATTTAGGAGGAATGTAGATGTCTTCCACGAAATGTCCTCCTTCTTCCATATATTCCGCTTGGACATCCTCATCTTCTTCTTCCTCCGGGAGACGGCGAGCTGGATTATCTTCTTGATTTGCTGCGTCGGCTTCGTCAAATTTTGGCACCCGAGGACGCTTCCGGGATCTCTGAGGTGTATCGGCTGATCGTTTCACAACCATCTTGGAGTCCTGGTCATTAACAATGTGGAAACACTGGGATGATCTGCGGGTATAAAAAATAAAAACAATTACTTTTAGACACGAATTTATAACACAATCCTTTATTACTTAATACATAATCAAACATAATCAAAATGAAGTGCATTATTTGAAAATATTCACGAAGAAGCTACCCATTCTAAGCATTCATTGAACGAACAAAAGTCACATCTACTTCACTTTCACTACTTGAGAGTTTGGGACTATTTCCTTTCTCAGCTATGTATTAAGTGCTCAAATCTACTGACTCCAAATTCAATGTTAATGCTAACATAGCTATAACTAGCTGTAGTACTCGTACTCGTATAATATAAGAAACCGCAACCGCATTGTTAGTAATTAAATTGTATTTTAATTGCATCGTATCATACAAGATCCAATTCAACTGTAGTGTCAGATCCTAAAATCATAACCAATTTAAAATAATTTAGAGATACATTGTACGCAATCAATCATAATGTGCCCCCACGCTCGTTATTAGGCACAAGGCGGCCATGTATGTGGCAGTAATGCCACACAATCTAGAGGTGCATCTATTCCGCCGATAAAAAATTGTAAAAAAGTTGACCTTTAACCCTTCTCCGTCAAGGTCAGGATCCGAATTTCTTTAAAAAACCGCCTCTAAAGGGTCGTTTCCCATAGCGTTTCATCGATTCCGCCGATAAAAAAATTTGTGAAAAATTTGACCTTTGACCCCTCCCCCGCAGGTCAGCTGGGGGACATTTTACCCCTGGGGGACGGGGGGTAAAACAATATGTAATGTTTTGCCATTCCCTTTCCAACACAACAACAACACCTAAATCCCATCCGAATCCAATAAGCCAAATGCTATAGCAATCAGCTGATCGATCATCTTACTGGACATTGAGTTCTTTTATATTAATAGATGAGTACTGCTTGGTTGAATGCTTCGCATAACAAAACAATGATGAAGAAGAGTCTGAAGAAGTTTGATCGATTTATCGAATTTTAGACACAAACATAAATCCTCTAAATCTCACCAATTCATGGATTGCTGCAGTCCTGTCTCCAACAACACAATTCCGTTGAGCGATAGCAGCTCCATACACGGGCCAGTTAAATTGATCGATCAGAATCAGACCACCCGTGTTTAAAACTCTCTGCCCTGCCCACACTCCGAAGATTAAACTATTGAATAATTGATAGAAAATCCACCCCTTTACAAATTAAGTCATTGTCTCTTTGTTTCTGGAACTTCTTTCTCCCTATTTTATTGTCAAAAAAACTTGCCCCAGCTCATCCAACATGCCAAAGAAATCACAAGCCACAACCTTGGAAAACTTTTTCGTCAGTGAGAGTCATCGTGCTCTTTACAATGAAATCACTTACTTGAAAAAACGGATTCATTTAGTGGAGGGGGAAAGAAAAGCAAACTATGAGTCCAATGAAGCCATTATCAGGCAACTGGATGGGGCTCTTAAAGAGACCAAGGGGAAGAATAAGGAGCTCCGGCAAAAACGAAAGGGTATGGTGGACACCAGAAACAATTACTTCACAAAAATTTCGGAGGTTTTGGGAGGGGAAAAGAAAGCCTTTGAATTCAAAGACAAAGATGCACGGGAAGTAATTGACATCTTGGAATACAAGATCGGGGCATTGAAGAACAAGACAAACGTTTTGGACTACAAAAGACTCCATTACACAGAGGAAATGAAAGAAGTAATGCAGCTGGAAGGGACATTAAGGAAGAAACTCACAAGGAAAAGGGATACTCAGTCCCGTGATCCGAGGTAATTAAATTACAAGAAACGGATTTACAAAACTAATTTCATTTCCGTGTACCAGGTAGCTCAGTATTGTAAATTAATTTTAGAGTTGAAGAATTGAAAGCTACAGAAACATCAACTGCAGCCATGCAGATGAAGACAACGGAAGCCGAAAATGTTCGAACACGTTACAAGCACATGCTTGCTGTCCTAAAAGATGAGAATTTCACTCAAAGCATAAAACTAACTGAATTGGAAAATGATATTGAGAAGCAGAAACGGGAAATCCTGCGAATACAATCTGTACTCCAAGATGCTAACAAAGCCAGGAAAGCTGCAAAACAGCAGTTGCTTCAAGTGGAAGAAGAAACCATCCAAGAATTTTCAAAACGGGAGCAAGAACTGTTTGAGGCGAGGATGAAATTGAAATTCATCCGTGAGAAAATGGAGTCCATCGGATCCAAGCTAACCTACCCCAAATTCCACATAATACACAGGGACTCATCCGTGACGGATGGTCTATTTCCATCATCAATGACAACTGCCTTGGAACAGGATGGCTCAAAATCCTCCCTGCCTAATATCGAAGCTGTCTACAACGAGCTCCAGGAATTGACTGGAGAGTCAGATCCCCGATTTCTAATTGAGCGGTTTGAGAAACAGAGAAAGCATGCGAAGGAGCTGGTACGGGAGGAGCAAGTAATGAAGTCTGCCGTGAGGAAGGCAAAGCTCCGCAGACGCTTCTTAGCCGATAAGTTAGGACAGTTGCAGTACAGTGGAGGACTCACAAGGGAAGAGTTGAATGTGAAGGCGGATGAAATCAGTGAGGAAATGACCTCCACAACAACTGAACGGGATAGGCTGGACAACATAATCAACGAGCACACCGTTATGATGGAACAAATGCTGGCAAAACTGCAAGAAATATGTCAAAATAACGACCTCCGGTTGAACCAACCGGGGGGAAACGATATCCCTCTGGGTAACAAAATTGCTACCATTCTAAAGCAGCTTGTACAGAAAACGGAACAGATCGTCCAAGAGCAAAACGCCCTGGCGTCCGCGCCTTTACTATTCCCCTTGTCACCACTAGCTCTGAGGAGGAATACAACAGGAAATGGGGAGGATGACGAAGCACTCTGCCTAACCCACCGATTCGGATCCACAGGGGACATATCTTATGCTGGACAGACGGATAACTCCGGGACGGGATCCCGAAAGCCATCCCTTACGGACCTGACCATTCTGGCGGACAACACCAATGCCATGGATAAGCTGACAGTGGCGGATGGGGCTGCAACAGACGTTGCAAGTGCATTGTCCCCGTTGTCGGACAGCACCACTGGTTTCCAACTTCAACTCCATATCCCGGAAGACGACATTCGGGAGGAAATAGGGAAGCCAATCAAGCAGAGGGGGAGCTTTCCCTCCAAAGGTCAGGAGTCCAGTGAGGAGGAGGAAGCAGTTACAAGGAATTTTGTGAAAAGGCAGTCCCAAATTCTATTCGAAGCGAAAACAAGGAAGGGGCGCTTCAACCAAAATGCAGCCCCTGCCCCTCGGCATAGGCGCTATTAGTAATTCCTCCCAAATTGGAAATAACTATAATTATCAGTCTAGCAGAAAGAAACTAGAGCTGCACTACAGTGTAATCTATTTAACTGTCTTTATCGTTAGTAAATTAAGGTTTCAACTTGACGTAGTTAATTAATTGTCAATTGCAGGCTGTGAATTCTGTATTGTAAATTAGCTCACTTCTTCTTGTCATTCCCTAGGGGCTGCCCAATCACAACCATGACCCCCACGGACCCAAAAACCAAACCTTATGACCATATTATGTAGTTTAATTTGATAATTTAATGTGTAATTTAAAATACCTTTGCTCCTTAAACGGGGCAGAGTCGACTTATCCTTCAAAGGGGCGTTCGGTGTTCCAAGACACACGAGGTGGTCTACTACTACTACTTCGCCTTCCGCGGTGGCTTCAACCAAAATATGGCCCCCTCCTCCCCTCCCCGGGACAGGCGCTAATAATTAAATTAAATTGCAAATTAGAGAACAGACAACCTAACAGGAACAGAGGACAACACTAGTAAAAAGAATTAGACTTGAACTTGGTGAAGTTAATTAACCAAAATAATGTAATAATAATAATTATTGATAAATAGATATTATAATGATTACATTTCCTTTAACTCCGTTCACTGATCGATCCGATCCACTCCAACTGATGGCGACGGGCAACGGTGACCAACTAAAGTGAGCTCCAATCCAACTCCGACTTTCACTAATTCCACCCTTTTAATCTACTTCAATCACCTCCCCCAATTACCAAATTAATTAATTATTAATTAAACACAACCCAAGGGACTGTGTGACTGTAGTGGTGTTTTAGCAGTAGCCTGGAATGATTGATGAATTAGTTCAAATAAATTGGGGTTGTTTTAACAATAAATACACTTTCGAAGAACTTCGATATTATTTTACTTCCGCAATTTGAGAAACTAACTGGGAGAAGACGAAGAAACTGAGAATCCCAATCACCCGACCACCCCAGTAAAACAAGTCAAAAGTGACTATAACGACACGACTGACTACGCTACGACTTCAACTGCAATTTTCTCATTTGCATTTCCCAAGTTCAGTCAAAATAACAATTTGTTGAGAAGAAATCACTCAAATCGAATAAAATTTCATTCCGTTTCACGGTGAAACTTTCACCATCATTCCAAACTTCACAATTCATCAACGGCCATCTCACCATCAACAAACAACGCAACCTTTTTACCATATCCCAAATTCCTATTCTTCTCCAAGCAAAATGCAAAAGCCCAACTCGGTCGGATGATGATTTGTGGTGTGAGTGAGTGCATTTTGTAGGTTGGATTCATTGGATGGTGTGTGGTGGTGGTTGGCTCTCTTTTTCTCCTTCTTGCCGCCCCTCTCCTTTCAAGCGAGTAGGGCAATGCAATTCACAGTCGGAGTAACAAGCGGCATTGCAGTCCCATGCTCAAATCCATAGACACTCTATATAATGGCATGGCCAACTTATTTCACGTTTCTTCATTCATCTCTTCTTCATCTCGTCATCTCGTGCCCATGCATATCTCATCTCACCTGGTCCTTTCTAAATTGTAAATTGTTGTTGTTTTGGAAGGGGATGAAATTAGCAAAATAAATGTTACACGTTTTCACCTTACACGCCTTATCGTTAGAAAGGTTAGATGTTAGAATAGAATTAGAGTCGGGAATTTGGAGGAAAAGACTACCTTGCCTTGCCTTGCTCCTGCCACAGTTGTAAATTTACCTTGCCCCTGCCCTGCTCTTCCTGGCAAAATTAATTTCCCCACCTGCAGCAAGGCCTTGCCTTTCCTTGCCAACCCCTGCTCATGTACAAAAATGGCCATTTGTAGATTACGAATACACTAATTTCCCGATTTGTTGGCATATTATTGAAGTGGTTTGCCGCGATTTTACTTTTTAATCTACCGAATAGCTAAAATCAAGGCAACGAATGATGATTTACGCTAACATTTATACCTCAATGAACCAACAGGTCTATTTTGGTGCATATTTTGTACATATCGAGTAGTAAAATTTATGAGCAAGGAAAAGCAGGGCCCTGCCTTTTGCCACGATTTCGATTCCTTGCCCTGCTCCCTTGCTTTCCCAATTTTCATCTTCCCCCACTTGCCTTGCAAAAGCAAGGCAAGGGAGCAAGGAAGCAAGGAACTTGCAGGGGCAAGGAAAAATTCCCGACTCTAAATAGAATTGAGTCGGATTTCGGAAATGACTTCTACTACTACTGTGCTGTTTTAACTAGCGGTTAAATTTACTTTTGGATTTTTGCTGGATCATTTATTTAGTCAATTTATTTAATTTAGTCGGCAGTCAGCAGTGGCGTTGTTGTTGAAAGTAAAGTGCTGGATAAAAGTAAAAGGGTGGGAGGAGGTGTGGACCGACCGGTAGTTACAAGTTAAGTTGAAGAAATGGCCTTATCCGCTGCTTGGAGGAGGTTGAGCTTCCCCAGCATAAGTTCACTGACCAACTTCCAGCAGATCCGGGTGAGTTTTTTTTAACACTTTAACACTTTTTGTTTGAACATTATTCGATTATTCCATGCCAGCAACAGCAAACCTTTCACCTTTGCTTTTGATGGACCTGCGAGATTTAACCAAAAGCCAAGAAACGCCTCCTCATTGAGAGTAATTTTAATAATTGTGTAATTTAACGTTAATTTGATTATTATTTTGTATAATATAATATATATTTTTAACAGACAACTTACGTGGTTGAACGTCGTCATACAGCACGCCTGGCTAAACCCCAAAAGAAGTCATCCCTACGCCAGAAGCACTACATTTACGAGACCCTGGAGGACAACACCAGCAAGCCCCAGCTTCATATTCCGATCCTGCTGAGGAAATATGTTGAAGGTAAATCTTTGGGAATATCGTAATGCGTGGGGCTAAATAATATGATTTACGTATGCCAATGTTAAAAATTAATATAATATGTATTGTGGATATATTATGTTATTAATGAACTATGTCATTTTGCTTTTGCTACGCAGACGTTGGACAACCCGGCGAGATTGTGACTCTCAAGGAGCAGACAGCGAGATTCCTAATAATGACCCATAAGGCTGCTTACCCCTCCAAGTCGAATCTTCAGAGGTTTGGACATGATAAAACTGAACAGAAAACGTATAGTTCGAAATACGTCGCGACAGTGAGTTTCTAACTAATTGGGAGTAATGATAAATTTTTAATTTAATTAATGCTGCTTTTCTTCTTTGAAATTGCTGATTTGAGTGACTCTTCTTGTTCTCTCTCTATTCTAATAGACCGTCCAGACACTCTCAAAGTTTGTATTAAACATCAGCATGAATAAGGAGAATCCATGGACTCTGGAACCCTGGCATGTTCGATCTGCGTTCAGAAAGGCTGGCGTTCATGTTCCGGAATCTTGTATCATTATGCCGGACACAGTTATCTCTGGGCCGGATTTGGCCCTTGAAGGGAAAGAATTTTATGTAACTGTTAAGGTGAGTATTGACTTATATATTTTGTTTCAGAAGAGCTAAAGTTTTTACACGAGCTAAGAGGCAATTATATTAGGTTTTTATTCCGAAATTGCTAATTAATTTATGTAATGCTTCTGTTTGGCTTTATTAGATCAACGACCAGGAGAAGGTAACAGTGCGCTGTCGCGTACATCACTGGGCTACGAATCTACGGGATAAGTTACCTAGGGTTAGAGATCATTGGAAGTTTCCGGTGGATCCGATTTTTGGGGATGATAAGGAGATAATGAAGAGCCTTCCAGAAATGGTCCCACCCGTCTTTGATGAAAATGATGACTTCAGACCACCATCTCGGCGAAAGTAAACTAACAAAGGCTAGTCATAATTCAAATAATTACAACAAACAAAATATTTGGATACAATTTCATATTATAATTCCGACAACCTCTAACGTAGCCACATGTCAGTAAAAAATAAAACTTTTGAATAACTATAAGTTTGTTTCTTAATCGTTTTTGTTGTATATTGATGTGGAAGATGTTAAAATAAATGCATAGATAGATAGTAGATACACAGTACACACTCCTTCCTGGTCCACGGTCACCAAAATTTTTGATGAAATTGCGTTCCTTTTTCTTTCAATTTAGTTCTATGACATTTAAATAGGATTTTTTTTCTCTTGTGCTTGTCCATATTACTTATTTTTCGTAAAAAATGTTAAATCAAATCCTTAGAAAGGAACGAAATTGTAAAGTATACAAAGCATATTTTTATTCTTAAGTTGTAGCTAGCTACAAATCCTTTTTAGGCACATACAATCAAGTTTCATAAAGAATTTTGCGCTCCCCAATTCTGTGTTTTTCAGTTCATCGTGGACACTTGCAAATACAGTGATACAGTTTTCATCGAGCCAAACAGACTTTTCTACATACTAAGTAAATACTTTTTTTTAAATCTAGTTTATCGTTCTATCTTATAAGATAGATAAATCGCTGAATAATAATCTTTAAATTTACAGTCGATTGAGATTGATTACTTCTAACTTTTAAAATACACAACACGTTTTAATATACTCTCTCGCATCATCGTTTTCTTTGCTATTTTGTTTGTACAATTTATTGTAACACTATGCATATTTAACGAACCAACGAATAATTGAACTTCCGGGACAATTCATTCCTAACATTTGCTGACATTATTTGTTCTCGCCGTTGTGCACCCCATCGTTTACGTGATTTCTCTCGCCATTCGAATGACCACCATTCGAGCTATTGAAGAAAGGATGACTCCTCAGATTGGCTACTTCAGGCTTTCCCAGCTCATGTAGAGTAAACTCGATGTCACGGTGAATGGCTCCCTTTAGTTCATCTTCAAAAAGAACGTAAATGTGTAAGGCATATTTATTAATTTTTCGTGGAGTTCGTAAAATCATTAATTAAGTTCTCCGGGGTAGGGCAAAGGAATTTATAAAAATCTTACCTATTGAAGTGAAATTCATCTCATCCCGAATATAGCCGACTATGCAGACTTTTAAAATAGATCCATAAAAATCCTCACTGAAGTTGTGGATTACATGAGTTTCCTGCAATAATATAGAACAAGCCTCTGCGTCAGTTTGAATTCGAATTCTCTTTTAATCCCTACGTATCGGGGCGGGGTCTCAAATGATTAAAAAAAAGAATCCTGTCAAATAAGGATGCTATATGAATGGTAACTGCACTGCAGGTGTTTCTTTTCTAAAGAACTGCTACCTCATATGAGCAGTTAGTTTCCACTAAACATCTTAATTTAAAGCGCCCTGTCCACCAATAATTATTTCAAGCAGTAATAATAATTAGTCAGTACAAAAATTGCCTTTAATCATCCGCAGGAGATCTTGATAAAATTATGTTTATGATGGTTTAGCATTTTGCAGCAACTGCATGGAAATGATGCACCAGCAGGAGTCACTCACCCCCCACTCATTCATTGTGCATACTGCATACTAGTGCATACTACAAAACGCAAGAGATATAGACAGAGAGCAGTTGAGTTGAAGACACTCTCGGCCAAGCAAACAGATAAAAAAAATTATCTGATTGATTGTTGTTATACTTTTATATAAGGAAAGGGTTGGTTGCACTGCACTGGAGTGGGATAAGAAGACCAGTACAAATTAGCCAGGGCCAGGACAGGGATTGATTATTACGGAGCTGAAAGCTCAGTTATGGTTTCGTGATCTTTGTCTGTCTGTCTGTCCGTGCACGCTCTCCTGGCTTCAATCTTTAAGCAATTTTTCCAATTTTTTGCATATAAGCATTACTCCATACAGGTATCTGAGTCTCCTATTTACAGAAGTACCAGAGCACCACTACTGGGTCAAAGGTCAAAATTTTAATTTACATTGTTGTAAATAGAAATATGTAATACTTCGACGCCACTAGAATTTTTACTTTATTTTTACTTTCAGCTCCGTAGTTAGGTCGTTGCAAACGTTTATTAGAGTTTAAAAAAAGCATGTGTGTTGAAATTGAATTAGTACCACTGTTACAGTTTTTATCTGCTGTTCATAAAGAAGAAATAAATGCAGTGCAGCTTCCTAATTAAAGGAACATAAAGTTTGAATAAACAGTAAGAGAACCCATCAGTATATCAAATGATGGCTTTGCCTGGGTCAACTTACCATTGATTTAACTTGATTTCCAAAATAAGGGTTCCATCCCAGGGACAGGGAGCACTCGTGTACTGGGCTCTGGTCAACTTGGGCAAATCCATAGTAGATCCCTTTCTTCAAGGCTTCGGGGAGTTGGTCCACGACAGACTGCTCGTAATTAGCGGTTGGGATCCCTAAACTTTTGGAGCCTCGCCCGAACCCCTTCACCACTTTCCCACTGACGAAGTGAGGAAAAATCCCTTTCATTTTGATTGGACGCAATGCAGTTTTCAAATACAGTATTTGAATCTGATATCCTTTGTTTCAGCTCAGCTCAGCTAGAGATCAAAAGTATTCAATGAAACACTGATGAAAATTTATTTCAAAACTCTCAAGTCAGCCCTATCGTGTGAAAAGGAAAGGTTCGCTAATGCAGTGTGTAGTGATGTGACTTGACTTGTGAAAGTAATATATATCACCCGGGCGGGAGCTACACTCTTTCTAACTTTCTCCGAAGCTCTCTCTCGCTTTACTGACTGCGTTGATATTGTGGGTTTTATATCAACTCAAATACAATACATCTCATTGGAGATGAGTTATGATTATGATAATAATGAATGACAATCAAATGACTACTGCCCGCAGCCCACACTGCCGTTGATGTTATCACTTATACTTGAAATAGTTATCTCTCTTGGACCAAATCTAGTTCACTGTGCTATGATCTGCATTCCATTCTGTATGCAACTTACTTACTGCCACAACAGGGATTGAACATCATATATTGGGAACTTACTGGAAATTAATTACTGTGGAATGTTGATGTCGGGTGTGAGCCAATGTGAGCAGTAAATCAGTAACAAAGCTTGTGTATGAAAATATTGTGGACTAACCGAAAACAGTTAGACGCACGGCCTCGGGGACGGGGCAACCAACAAGTTTTGTGAACTGAACTTTGAACCTCACTGTTCACCGTTGTTGGTCTAAAACTCTGAAGTCCCAACAGTCAAACTAGAATTGTTAAAAATGGCAATGGTAGGTGCAATTGTGTAATCAATAATCAATTGCCAATCGTATATATGTAGTACTAATGGGCATGACAAACAAAAGTTGCTCTGATCTACTGATCTCTCTAAATTCTGAAATACATAAAATTAATAGGAACCTGTTCTCAATTGCATAAAAGCATACTAATTTACCTAAATGTTACAGGAAATTAAGGGTTGTATTTTTTAACTCTTATAGAGCACAAGCTGCTCCAACACAAGACACTGACAGGTTAGGTTTATCATTCACTATTAACAAAATGAAATCTGAATGAAGCAGGAAGAAACAGCTAAATGTGTAATTGTTCAATAGCTGAATGATGAATGAAATGAATGTATCTTACACCAAATATTAAGTGTTACAAATTTTATTATAGTTATCGTACTCGATAGAAGAAAAATCATAAATTCATAAGTGCACTTTCGTAGTTTGCGTCATTGCGTGTAGGCTAACGAAAACCACGAGATCCTATTAGGATCCTCACACACGTTCAGGGATAGAGCTGCCTGCTCTGCTGCAATACGTCATCGCTTTTTTTCATATCATCTTTTCATTGCATAAAAGGTAACTGCAGCATTATGTGATTCGTGAATGATTGATTAAGTCATTAGTTCTAAATTCCTCAGGTGCATTTTATTCATTATTATTCTAACCCTTTCCCATGCTCATTGGCTAGACTTGCACTTTCCAATAATGAACACAATACGACCGCATCTGTCCTACATGTATTTGGAAACTATACAAAACTAATTATTCCATTCCAAGCTTCTTCCATTTCTTTTTTCCTGCGGACTGTAGATACTGTTTGTCAGTATCTTCCATGTAGTTAGAACAGGTTTACATAGGACAGCTCGGATTAATAGTGATGATAACTACATAGCGCAGTGACTTACGTCACGTCACGTCATGAGCAGCCCCGGTTTTTGCATGTGGCACTCGGCATCGGTATCGGTAATAGGAACATGCATGTATGCCACACAAAAATAGGTTTTTAGAAGCTCTCGATTCGACTCGACCTTCTCTCTACCCCGGTAATCATTCAGCAGAATCTCTTTGTTCAATTTTTTTAACACTCTCGCCATGTCCATATACCTATTCATGTTCATGTTATACTGGGCTTTTGCTTCGTTTATTTCCCTCAAAATGCCAATAATGATGTACATTAATTAATGACTGGCTACAACCGATGATAATGACATGATTTTCTTTAATAATTTTATCAGAGATGGAATTGGAAGAAACTTGGCTATGGTTCGGGAGTGTTAGCTGCTACCTTATCGACTGTTTTCGCACTCAGCCCCTCTCGAGACGCAGAGCAGAAAGTCACTTCAATTGACAAAGAAGTTAAACCAGCCTACCATCATGAAAAGCAACAACAATTGCCCCCAATGTCCGCTTTCACCAACAACGTGCCAAAACACCCAGATAGACAACAAATGTTACAAGACTCCATCCAAAAGTCACGGGCGTTGTGTGAACGAGTAAAACATGAGAAGGGCCTGCCAGGTCTAACCGTTGCAGTATCTCTTAATGGGAGGCTTGTTTGGCAAGAAGGTAACAGCACGAACAAATTAAAATATTAACTAGTCCGATATTCGGGGATATGCAGGACAAAAGAACGAGATAATCATGTCATTATCATTTGAAATTAGGCAATCAAGTAATGCGTATATTTAATCAAATTAAATATGATTTTAGGATTTGGTTTTGCTAACCTTGAAAACAATGTGCAAATGAAACCGGAGAGCATCATACGAATTGCGAGTATCAGCAAATGTTTCACAATGGCAATGCTTGCAAAATTAATGGAAGAGGGGAAGATAGACATCGACAAGCCAATCCAAACATATTTACCTAACTACCCTCAGAAATTTGTGGATGGGGAAAAGGTAATTTTAGCATAACATGCAACACATGAGCTATGACGTCGATCGTCTGTGGTCGTAAACTGTTGTCAGAAAGGTGATTATGAAGCTGATTAGATAACATGTTTTCATTTTTCAATCCTTGCCAATTCACTCAGGTAGTGATTACGACAAGACATCTGCTTAGCCATTTATCAGGAATACGACATTACGAGAAGAAAGATGCTGCAAGTAATAATGCGAATGACCCTAAGGATGGAAATGTTAAGGGCTCGAACACAACAAAAGATGCATCGAGGAAGGAAAAGCGTAAAGAAATTGAAGAGATGAGCTTAACTGAATACTTTCTTAAGGAAAAATTTGCCTCTGTTGAAGACTCCATGAAGCTATTTCAAGATGATGAGCTGTTTCACAAACCTGGTTAGTGGATTGGATTAATTAATGAACAATGAACTCACGAATATGGCATAAAGAGAAAAATGGCATACAACATTATAAAATTATTTTTACTTTTGAAAGGGGCCAAGTATTTATACACGACACATGGATGGACAGTCGTCTCTGCCATTATCGAGAAACTCACCGAGACAAAATTCCCTAAATATTCCAAGAGAATGTTTGACTATTGGGGCCTCAAAAATACATACCTGGACGTTCACGAACCAATTATCTACAATAGGGCAAGGTGAATTATTAATTTACACTTAATATGTTTCCAATTTATGGGTTTTCATTCAACATTCTGAAGGATTTCAACATTAACACCTTTCTTTTTCCCAATATACAGCTACTACACCCGAATGCAGGACGGCGTGATTATTAATTCCCCGTATGTTGACAATTCATACAAATGGGCAGGTGGTGGATTTCTATCTACAGTTGGAGATCTTAATCAATTTGCCAATATTCTTTTGTATTGTATGCAAGTCACCGAAAATGGCCAGACGACTTGTGGTAAACAGCATCCACTATTATTAATCTATTAAACGGTCTTGTACAAACTAAATAGAGGATCAAAAATAAGTTAAGAGACTGGCGAAATTAAGCTGTAATTATAATATGAGTCCACTTTTATTCAAAGTGTTTTTTGGATCAAGTAAAGCATGTAAAAAGCTACTTATTCTGCCCCCGAAGTGCCTCCTGAACCCCTTTCGTGGAGGTGGAACGGAGGATCTTCACAGCATGCTCCATTAGGGCTTTTCCGGTGGTATCTGCAACTTCCTTCGAGATTTTCGCCCAATACTTGCTACAATCCCTGCAGGGTTTTCGGCGTGTCCAGTCGAGCAGCGTACCTACTCTTACAAATGGCCCAAAAATTGTCAATTGCGCGACCCTGGGGAAAGTTGGGGGGGTTCTTATATTTGGGTTCAAAATCGATGTTTTTGGACTTCAGGTACTCCTGCGTTCTTTTCGCATAATGTGAAGACGCCAGGTCCGACCAGAATAAGATGTCTTCGGTTTTATGATGAGAACTGATGAAGGAAAACAGCCGAGCCTTCAATCAGTCCTTGATGTACACGTCTTGCGTCATGGTGCCCTCCGAAATGTAGGGTTGAGAAACATTTCCAAACTCGTCCATTGCTTGCCAAATCATATTTTTTTTGGGAAACTTGGTCTTCGGTCTAAATTTGTGGGCAGTAGGAAATTCCTGAGGATCCGTACTGTCATAAAACTTGCATCCCGGCCCGGGATTCCCGGGACTTGGGATGGATCCATGTTCAAGTAGGTCTCATCATATATCACTACAATTTGCTCGGTCAACTTTCTTCGGAAATACTTCGTCCCTTTCTGTACTCGATTCTGTTGGTCTTCGATGTATTTAGGACAGGATGTTTTTGTCCTAGCTGGAATGCCTAGCTTCTGAGCTTCAATATTGGTGACATTTCCGGGTGGTATCTTGGTTTTCTTTGCTACCGGGTTCACGGTTAATGATGGATTCTTGCGGAATGCTTTCCCCATTTCCGCCGCATTTCTGGGTGTCCCTATGGTTACTGGACGTCCGATTTTTTTCTTGAAAACTATCTCACCGGATAGCCGAAGCTTCTTAATATAGCGGTAGATGGTGGCTTTGGAACATCCTTCCCCCTGGAAGTGAAGCCACGTCTTTTCCGAGTCACGCCCATTGACCTGATTGAGGTAGTGCGAAACCGGATTAGCGAGTTCCTCACTTCCCATTCGGCTCAAACGTTTATCCGACGGTTTCGAAATCCCAAAATTGCATATGTGGTAGAGTAAAGCATGGGCTTCAAGATGCCCAAAAGCATTCAGGAAAACAACAAAAGCTGACTGAGATATTTACGTTTGCGTGCCAGTCTCTTAACTTATTTTTGATGGTTTACATTCATAACCTCTTATTCATTGTAATGTATATAAATATCTAATAACTAAAATAATCTTTAAAATATGTAGATAAAGGTCTGCCGAAGCTACCTTTCTTGAAACGCTCAACTATACAGACGATGTGGACTGGAAACCTCGCAACTGCCCGTCCAGAAGTACCAGATTGGCTCTACGCTTTAGGATTTGTTGTTGGAGAACCACTACGTAAGTGTATGTTTTGTAAGGAAAGGGACCTAATGGTTGTCACTCATACAGGAGGTGCTATTGGAGCAAGCTCTGTCCTCCTCCTGGCTTTCCCAATAACAAAGTCTGAAAACTGTGATAATACTACAACATCAAATGAAGTAGTGAAGACTGACGGAAAGGATGAAGTTAAGGGTGTTGTAGTGTCAATGATAACAAATTTAACGAGTATTGGACTTTCAACAACAGCACAGGAAATCGCAAATGCTTTCCGAGAATTGATTTAATGCTATTGAAAATTGAACGATTTAAAATTGCATTTCCATTTAAAAAGTAATAATTAAGTATGTAAACATACACGAAGCTCAAGAAGTTAAAAATAAAATATTTACATACATCCCCTGAAAAATTCTAATTGCTCTTACATGTCCGGTACATTTACTTATTTTACGTACTATGACACCTTTACATTACAAAAAACCGGAGCTGGTTTGTCAGTAAACCTATAAATCTTTGTACGACATGGCACTACTATTTTTTATTCATCTCTCTCCAAGCGATTCAAGACGTCCCTGTAGTGAGAAAGACAAAGCTGAAAATTACTTTCTAATTCCGTCTTCCTACTTGCATCATCCAATTGGGCTGCAGTTTGAAGTTCGGTGGAATCAAACTTCCGTCGCATCATCCTCCTTATGTCGGACTGTTGCTTCTGTAAAACAACGAAGGGGAAATAATGAAGTATTGGAACAATTGTATTGTCTCAAGAGATACTTGATACATCAACTACTATCATTACTTTTAACAATGTTTAATAAGTTATAATTACTAATTATCTGTCATTACCTGATACGGAATGTTCAGTCGACGCTTCACCTCAAGTCGAAATTCTTTGAATTCGGACTCGTTATGAATGTTAGTCTCCCGTAGTCGCAACATTTCATAGACTCTTCTGGATTGCCTCTGTAACAATAGATTTGGTTCAACATAGCCGACGTGAGTAATTGAGTATAGGCGCATGGAAAATTTACTTTTATAGCATTACTCCCCAATACTAATGCAAGAAAGTGAATGAAAAGAATGAGAATCTAACTTACGCTGGTCATTTTTAAGACTTTTTTTGCTTCATCCAACATATCGGTAGAGATTCCCTGCCTTAATTTTTTGGGAGAAAACGTACTCAGTTTACTACAGTCTCGAGCATCCACAAAATCACGAATTCTTTCGAAATCATCCGATGGGTCTTCAACTGCAGATAAAGAATAAATTATTCTCAATAATATACCATATGTATATTAGGTATATTTGTGAATGAGGTACCCAACATAAACTAGATACATAAGTACATAACTAGAACAATTAATAATTAACATCATACCCGTTATTTCCTTTACTTTAGAGTTGCCTCTGTAGTACCGGTAAATGATGGACAGAAGTTCCACCCCGAGACCCTGTCGCTGAAACGGCGGTAGAACTACCATTTGAGCAACGCGAGGGCGAATCATTTCAGGGTAGCAATAAAAATTGTACACCGCAGAATATCCCGCGAAAGCATACATTGTATTTCCTTCCGGCGATTTGTACTTCTCATACCTGCAATTAAAATTAAGTTAATTAAAATCTACCTAAATAAAAATTTTTCACTTTCTTTCAATTGTGTGCATTAAAGAAACAGAAACTTACAGCACAAAGAACTTCCAGCGTTCATCTTCAAGGTCGACAAATGATGCAGCATCAATGAACCACAAAATGAAGGTTTCCATTTTCTTCAGATACTCCTTGAACTTGGGAACAGCAACATCGCAGTAATATACCTCGTACATTTTTAGGCCCGATTGGCCCGCACCATTCTCATGAGATCGATGACCATTTGCAGCAGATTTCCCTTGACTTGATGGCTTATTCTGAGCGGTGAAACCATGTACCAATTCTCCGAAAGGCTTAAAATTTGATTGGGACTTTTCTATCTGGGCTGAAAAGTCATCCAGGTTAGTTGTATGACCTCCCCTGAGGACTTCACCAAGCTTTTCCATGATGTTATCAGGCTGTAATTTAATCAAATAAAACAATTAATTATCATAGAGAGAAAGTCAGTGACTGACTATAGCACAAATTAAACTCATAACCAAAAAATTAACTTACATCAACTCCGTCGGCCAACTTTTGAGACACTTTCGATTTAAACCTAATTCCCAAGTAGGTGTTGAGACTCCCTGCGGTGAAGTAAAGCTTAATCTGAAGATGTTCATAACCGAAAATGGTTTCGCTGTCAATATAAAACACATAAATAGCCAATGCAAAACGGTCATATAATTTGTAATTCAGCATTGTGAGGTATTCGTCGAATTCATTATAAAAAATAGTGCAAATTACCTCTGGTTGAAAATCTGATGACACATCCCTGGTCTAAAAATGACTGAGTCATCCTCCAAGTCACTAGACGTCCGAGCTGCGTTAAAATAATAAGAATTTCCAATTAGTAGAAAATAGAACCAGAACAAAATCGAAATCAAGCAGTGAACAAAACTGCCAATTAGCCAAAGGCGTAAAAGGGTCATTTAATTAACTTACCCAATTTGAACTCCACAACCTCGTTCCCATCTGCGACAAACTTCTCCAACTGCGAGCTCCGATCTCCAGCAATCCGGGGTTCTCCACATGCTAAGTTAAAAATAAATAGATAAATAAATGCACGTGAAATATATAATTACCGATTATAAATCACCAATTCCACCCAGAGCTCCTCACTCCCTCCCAATCACAGTAAAATCAGCTAAATGATTAACTTAATTTAATTAGCTAACTTACAATCCATCCTGATCAGAATTTCGACCTGTCTCCCGGAACTTAGCTGTCAAATTAAAACTGAATGAAACTGACAAAATCCACCGTTTCCAAATTACTTAATTATTCCCCCACTACCAACTAAACTAACGAGCTTCACACCCAGCAGCAGTGTGGAGCGGTTGTTTTAACAGCAATTTAACTGACTGACTGTTAAAATTTTAATTGTCAAAGTCAAAACGATTAAAAAACTACTCCTCCGACCAAAAAAGTTAAATGCACTAAAAATCCAATTTTGACTTGGCTTTTGTTTTCCTCGCTCTTCTACTCTCTCTCCCAAAAGTGCACACAAAAGCTTTTGTCAGCCAACTCAAAAACTTCCCTCAAAATCCCAAACCGCTCCCGCCACCCCATCCTAGTCTTCCTTCGCCCACCCCTCACGTGACTCATAGGTGTCACTGCACAGGGGCGAGTTACAAATCAGACCCAGAGCTGGCCATCCAACCTCTCAGATTTGCAAGCAGGGTAATAGCACCTTATCCAATAGGCTATTTTCCTCAGAGGTTAGCTGGGAGACTGGGCCTGGGTTGAGTGCAATCCATGCCATACTACATCTGCCTTTGGTTGCGGCGTGCTTTTCCCATACTGAAATGCATAGGGCATCATTCCCTGTCGTTCTTTGGTCGTTTTTCAGCCTTCTCATTCAGTCATATAAGAACTTTCTTGTCTCCGGCTCAATGTTGTGGAAATTTGTGGTCCTTTTTCTCCCGTTTTGAATTGTGTGAAGTGAACTAAAACTAACTGTGGAAACTTGGGTTAACCTCTAACCTAGTTAAAATGCCTGTAAGTCAGTTAAATAATTAAGCAGTAGTTTTAAATTCGGGGTAGTTAATTTGGTTGGTGGAATTTGGAAGGAGTTTGTTAAAGGGGAACTGGAATGGGAGAGATTTTGTTAAATGCACTTTATTGTTTTTGTGCATTGTTTGGGATTGTTTTAAATGGCAATTAACTAATTGTTATTGTTTTCCTTGTATTTTCAGCTTGCTAAGGATCTATTGCATCCCTCACCAGAGGAGGAGAGGAGAAAGCACAAGCTGAAGCGATTAGTCCAGCATCCTAACTCCTATTTTATGGATGTCAAATGTCCAGGTAAAATCTAATTCCGGTTTAACATTTAAATCTGACCTATTTATTTTTCAATTTAAGAAAATTACGATGCCGGGCATAAGTAAGTAGGAAATATGATGTTTCGAGTTTTAATTAATTGTTATTTTTCTTTGGGTTTGGTTGTTGCAGGCTGTTACAGAATCACAACGGTATTTAGCCATGCACAGTCTGTTGTCATCTGCAGTGGATGTTCCGGGATATTGTGTCAGCCTACTGGGGGGAGGGCGAGGTTAACGGAAGGTAATTAATTTAAATTAGTGAATTTGAAAATGTGAATGATAAACAATTCTATTAGATTAGGCTGGTTGATTGTTGGTGATGTAAGGGCTCCTTGCGTTCGGATTGCCGGCAGAATTTTATTTAATTTAAATTGTGTAGATTTACAGTCATTACAGTGTGACCCCGTTTTTTATTGTAGTGTTGGATGCTTTTATTAATTTTAATTTGGTCAGTTTAGTGGAAACCCGGTTTGATTTCTCCAATTTACTTTAATAGTTTTCTGACAGTTATCGTAGTGTCGTGCAATGTTTCAACGTTAGTCAGCCGTCAGCTCGCTCCTATTCAGTTTCAGTGTGTGCACATGCACCAGATGAAAGGCTCTCTAATGTCTAAAGTTTTGAATTTGAAAGTGAAAGCTTTTCAGCGATGACCTATATTTCCGGGCTTAAAAAAAGAAAGATTGAAGGTGTTGATTGGAAGAAAATTGAACGTAATTTTAATTTAATCAGTTTGCTTTCACTCTTGTAAATTGTAAATGTATCTAGTAAAAATAATTTTTCTCTGATAAACTCTAGGAACATTATTAGGCTGATATTAGAATACTTTTTAAATAGCACAATGGCAGCAGCGTCAGTGTCTGTTTTTTAATTGTAAAAATTACAGCAATAGTCGTTTCTTTGTTCAAAGAGCCGGTCCAGGTCCAGAACCCTTACATGAAATCTATGAGAAAGTTGTTGTTGTCTTTCAAAGACAGTCTTTGCAAAACTAAATTATTAATTTTGTTTTGTTCTTTTGTTTATTATTTCAGGTTGCTCCTTCAGGAAAAAACAACACTAAGAAGAACTGCAGCGGATTCGTTTTGCTATATGTTATTATAAGAAAAGTTTCCTTATTACATCCTTACGGAAATGTAATAAAAAATTTTGAAAATATTTTAACTGTACGTGTTTGTTTCGTTATTTCTACGGTTGTACCTAGCTTGTTTTACCATCATTCTTCTTTGTTGTTTAACGTGTACTGAAAATGAAATTTATTTTCTTATTTCATACGATCCTTTTTTCAACATATTGATCTTTTTCGATTAGATTAGAACATGATTAGTATTTTATGTTGATAGATTGATCGACTTCTTCAGAACTTCTGTACTGCTTCTTTCTTTGATTTTCACGTAGGTGCTCGATTGATCATAGCTGCGGTTATGTTAGAGATTAAGATTAAAATATATTATTATAGGTTATAGATTCAAAGCATTGGGCATAAAATAAACAGCCTAGGGCACTGTTTATTTTTTTATTTTGAGCATTGGGGATGTCATATTATTTTATGGAAGCTACTTACTTATTAGTACGTACTACAAAGCTCGCCGTTGATTTTAAGTTGCAGAAGGAGTAGACAGATCATTATCATATTATGTATTTAATTTTAATTGCACACGTAAACCTATATTACAGAAAAAGTTTCAAATCTTGCATAACTTGATCCAAGTTCAAATCACCTTCATCAAAGGATTCATCTTGGCATTGTTATGTAGGACGACAAAACTCTAATGGAATGGGACCAAAAATGTCAGTCTTGCTTGGAATAAATACTGAATGATACTGCAAAACTTGTACATATAATAAATTCCAATAAGATCATTGGCAAGACACTTCGAACATCCCTTTTTGCATAAAGTTCAAATGTATGCGTGCTACAATAGTCAGTTAGTTATGCTAAATTATGGGTCATGATGGGTGGTTAGATTTTCCTGTTTCCGACGTCAATCATGAGTTCCGATGAAAACATGAATTTTCATCCCATGAGTCTTTTAAAGAACAAAAATTATAATTACAAATACCACATATACCTATACTTTAGTTTATGACTATGACGGTGTGGGATTTTGCCACATCCCCCACCCCATCCTTTATAGTTTAAAATATTAGATAGTTACCTATTCCGATTTCGACCTACCTCCCACCGACCAACCAACCGACCCAACCTATCAAGATCAACCCAAATGAGAGTTTAGAGATGATAGTGTAGTAAATACGCTCGAACTCGAATTCAACACCAGTGCAGAGCAGACAGAATAGGAGTTTATTAATATCACGCTTATTACAGAAGGAAAATGAAGCTCCGTCATCTCATCATTCATCAGCCTACGCATTTCCAAACCCTTCCCAACTTTCCCTCTGATACGGATACAGCCAGACAAAATCCTCTCTGGGTAGAAAGTTGCCGAATCATTTAGCAAGCACAGCATCTATTCCACAATTTCCATATCAAATAGGAAAGCCAGTGAGTCAACAGCATCATCGCCAAGACCCAACCAAGCCCCCACCACCATCAGGCTTCACTTTCACCAAACGTAACAGAGGGAAACCTTTATAGAGGGCTGAACGGTAGGCAGGTGAAAACAGTTACAACCCCGATTGGAACAACGCAACAACAGCATAAAAAGCAGAGCGGACTGGTGCAAAACTTAACAAGGGAGACACTTTCTAAATCTGAGAGCTACGAGGAGTGAAAGGACAACTTTGACAACGTCACCGTAGTAAACACATTACACGTTAACAATGTTCATTTAGCTATACACAACTTCATTTACATTAAACACTCGAATCAAAGCCAAAGTCATTCTTTCAGAAGCGAATTACACGATTTAGACTAATTTAGACTCAATTCAGAATAACTTAATTGGCCCCTCTGAAGCAGACCTATAAATAGAAAAGTTTAACTTGAGGATTTTCCCTGCGACAAGTTTAAATTCTAAAGTAGCCAGGCATATTATTGACAAACCACACAGCGTTTACTAGAGTTAACTTTTGGAATACTGGGATTGAATTTATATCTATTTATATCATACTCTCTGCCAGGGTTTCAGCAGCAACAAAACTTAACAAATCCATCCCTGGAAAGTTCGCCACTATATTTTCTTGAAACTTTTTGATGCGCTGACACAACATAACCAACTGTTGTAAAATCAAAAGTATAGTATACGGAAGCAGAAAATAGAACGTCATTGATACATTTGTTATGCAATCTTAGAAAGAGGTCCTAGTCCTCAATAGACCCTGCACTATAACTCAGGGCTCAATTTTACTCGACATCTCATATTGCCCCAACGACTAACCAAAGGTGAAAGTATATCTGATTCTGTTAGGTTTTGTTGGAAGCTTGTTAAACGAATACCGAATACTCGATACTGGATAAAGCGAAGTGAAAGCAGCAGATACGTTAATTAATAAAGGGGGGGAAGGAAGCTTAATATTTTCTTTTAACTCTCTTTATAAAGCCAGTCAAGGCAGATAGCAAGTCATTTCACATTTGAAACAATTTTAGTCAAGGGCAGAAACTCGAGAGACACTTCTCAGTTCATTTTAAAAACCTACACTCGTATTCCTTGCGCATTTCGCTGTCGTAAAGTCCGTTAAAAAGTCGGTTTGCGAGGAACTGAGGAGAAAGCAGTTGGAAGTTCCCTACAATTTCAGAACCCCAAACTCATCACTTTCTGCACATATTCCCGTTCCGATACGTTTCCTCGTTTTTCAACTTTCAACTTTTGCGGACATTGATAATTGCAACTGATAAAACCTAACAACTTGGGAGGAGATATAGGTCATACAAAGGAGGATACCTGTAAGTAATTACAACTTAATTATATGTAGCTTCTGCTTGTTAAAATTAAATACATAATATACAAACACATTTTTTTCGCATTCCCTTTTGCAATTTGCACGCAAATTATTCGATTGTACACCCATTTGTCGCCATTAGGGTGAGATCTTTGCCATTTTTTTTATTAGAATTAATCTTTAAGAAGGGTTGGGGGTGATCACTTGCACCCCTAAAAAAGCAATAACTGATTTTTATGTCCGGATCCTCCAGATCCGGACATATTTAATTGTAGTGAAGCTAATCTTCGTCTTAAACCTTCAGCTAAAGGATAGTTACGTGTTACGCTCTTGTAATGTAATAACTTTCTTCATAGGCAACCAAAGACATTAGAGTTTGCTCCACCATAGGGTGTGAATTATGCTGACCTGTGACTGTGACGTATCATGGGGGTATATTATGTCACCAACTTTTTGCGAGAGGGGACTTGTACATTGCATGTATATATTACCTACATGTTGTTGTTGGAGCAGCATTTATCAAACTCAGAGTGCATTGTCGTTGACTCTGACTTTGACATACGAGAGAGCGTGTATAGGTAGCTAATTGCCAGACGTACTTCAATGGAAATGACCTTCTTCATATACATTCCGTATATTTTTAAAATAACAACTCATGCTAATGCGAACTAATGTGAAGAGTGAAGATCACTCCTAATTTACCGTGCTGTTTTGCATTAAAAAAATCTGGGCTGGGCTTTAGATTTTAGAATTTCCTAGTGGAGCACCTCTTCAAACTTCAAAGCCTTGGTAATGCATGGGAATATGGAATAAAAGATTTCACCCATTCACCCATCATGTTCACACATTATATAACGAAAATATGATTGTCAAATGGCAAATCTCTTGTCACACATTATAAAAATAGTTTGCATTTCGCTGGACCATGACACACCCAGCGATGACAGCAGAATTTTAAATATCATTATTATTCGTCAAAAATGGCAGTAATTGTGTGGGTGCATATTTCAATGGATCATTAGAATTCAAGACTTGTGATGCTGAATTGTTGAGTCCAAATCTGTCCAGCTCTGTTGGCTACTACAACTCCTCTTTTGAGTCCATTTCTCATTCCATGAATAGTGCTGTGTGAATGTGCGTGTGTGGATGTATATGTCAGCAACTTCAAAAGTATTGTCCATTGTCAATGTAAAGTTTTCAATAAACCCAAATTTAGTCGATTGCAGTGTCATCCTGACATGATTTGTCAAGTAGCACTTATAACGTTATAACGCATAGCATAGTGGTAACAGACTGCCTGTAAAAGACAACTTTCTCTTCTTCCGGCCCCTTTCTTTGCCTCATATCATCCTGTGCTTGGTATTTCCATACATCGTATCGCCCCAAATTCCTTGTCCAAGAGGAGAAAGTCCTGTGCTTTGTTATATTTGCTATTGCTTTATCATAGCATGGGATACTTTTCAGTCCCACTGTTCCAGAGATACATTTGTAAATCCTAAGCCTCATTAATAATTTAGCATATCATGACATCAAAACCACCGTCAAGGTAAAAAGTATGGGATAGGGTTGACATAGAAAGCGAAAGCTTCTTTTCACCATTTCCTGTTTGACAATAGCTGGCCACACAATAACAGTATGTCAACTGTTCATGAGAAAAAAAGAAGTGATCTTAGAAGAAGAAATTATAGCAGGGGCAGGAAGAAGAAAAATAAAGTCAAAGATGAGACAGAAAAGGTGTAATTTTTCTGGTGCAGGTGATACTAACGTTTTTGTCACAATTTCTGGCCTGTAGTAGTCTGGAATGCATGGGCATCACAGATCTAGGATTTAGACCAGACTTAGAATTTATTGCACTAGTGCGGTAAAGGGATAAGCGATTACTATTTTAAGAACTTGCTTGGGGATGAGCTAAACCCCATATATCCCTGCCCGGTTTAAATTATTCAGCATACTTTTAAGCGCAGTTGGTATTTTTGGGGGTTACATCACTTCACAGTTAGCTCTTTGGATAACCCTATATATCTAGATATGCTAAAGAAGGAATTTCTTGCTTGCCTATTCATCATTTCTCCTAGAAAATGAAAACGAACGAATGATAAATAAAATGCCAAAATGCCAACTTTCAAAACAGATAAATGTACAGGTACAGGTTTCTCACATTACATGGCTGACCAAATCAGCTCATCAGTCATTGCTTATTAAAAATGCATTCTACTGTTGTTTTTTTTTTTCGTTTCACTCGTCAATTAAAATTTCACCCTTTTCATGGCAGTAAGACAATATCTAGACGAGACTAACGTATTCGAGACTGCTCTACTTTTACTTCATGACTTAAGGAAGCAAAAATCATTTAGTTTTTTTTTGCTATAGATAGAAATAGAATGGAGCCATATCATATACCAATAAGACACTCGTGGAGATAGTTATTGTACAGTCGAAATGGAGAGTTCGTGTGATAGAATTAAAAACGCGTTTGATGACGTGTTAGGTACTTACAATTAGTACTTACCTATTTAGAATTCATCAGCGGAGAAATCAATTATCTGGTATTACTCCCTTCATTTTTTTTCAAGTTAGTATGTATGGAGCTTGTAAAATAAACTGGAAGAACTGGACTTAAAATATTCCACTTTAATGATTTGCGTGCATTATTCGTCACTTACAGTCTAGTTACAGTCTTCTTTTGGGGCTAGAAGCACGATCTAGTGATGGAGCAGAGGAATACCCTGTCCCTAGCCTTACAAAATCGTCAAACCCATTGTTTACGGGTTTATGACTTCGAAATCGCTTAGGGGGCTGGCTGGACCCTCACGAAGCATTCCTTTGAAATTATAGTCTTCAAAGTTACAAATACTCACGTCACATATAATGCTCAGTTTTCCAATATAATCCAACACGATAGGAGAACGGAGAGACTTGTAGCAGGGAACTGTGATATAATAACCTCTCCACATAACCTCTCGATATGAAAAGACGGTCAGGATTTAGTCGAGTTTATTAGACCTGTTGCTTTCGCAAAAGCGAATACATACCTTGTTTGATTTATTAGTGTTATTAAGTCAGACTCAATGGCCTATGACGAAAAGTTATTAATAGGGGCCGAGATTCTATGTATTTACATATCTGTAGTGCTTCGTCATACTAAACTCAGCTTTCGGATGTGTACGAAC
>JAQIXQ010000062.1:0-71171 GCA_034700485.1 Pseudosinella alba
GGGTTGCAGGAACATATAGGGGAAGAACGTAGTAAAGAAAATCACACCGGATGCCGTGGACGCCGAATTTGCTAAAAAAACATTATTAAACTGTCAGATTTAATGCTTCTAATTAAGCATAATCATGGCTTTATCCCAAATTCACTTACCGGTCGAGAAAAAGGCAGCTATCAGAAAGCAATAGGTGATTAGGGAGAATGCATAAGTCAGTAAAAAGCAAAAGAAGAGGGAGCCATCCGTATAGGTAAGCACACTTAGTTGGTCCCAAACTTTATACTACATGAAAATGATCAGAACATTCAATGTCCAAAAATTAAACTTAAATTGCGGCTAAAAAAAATCAGTATCAGCTAATTCTTAATATAAATGTTGACTGTTGTACGCACCTTATAAATGATAGTCATAAATATGATGGACACGAGGAGAAAAATAATGGACTTGGTGAACCAAGCAGCCCAATGAAGCCAATTGGGAAGGCCCATCATTTTCATCAACTCCTTGAGCCTCTTCTCCTTCTCGTGGGCGATGGACTTGGCAATGTTGACAGCGGAATAGATAAAGCTCAGCACGATGAACAAGGGGAGCTGGGCCTGGAGCGCAAGGATGAATTTGTCTTCTATATACGGGGGGTACGGAAATCTTTGGAGGGCCCACTCATACTCGAGCAATTTACTCGAGTTCTTTGCCCTATTATGGATGATTGCCGTATCGACTGCGGACTGGAGGAAGAGGAATCCCTGTCGCCAATAACCTAAATAATTATAATAATTACTATTTCAACTGAGATGACAAATGGCCAAATAGTGTAATTCTGGGAGGTAATGAACTGAAGCTCATGGATCATGGTTCATATTACCTGGCTCAAATCCTCCCCTTTCACTTTCGGTTTTCACCAACAGTGCCGCTAGCGTTGCATTCGGATTTTGCTTCGCATCCGGCGGGTCATTTTCGACTTGGGCCCGGGGACCAGGGTACTGAAAAGGGGGGTAGGTCAAATGCGTCCACCATTTTGGCTGGGGAACTTGCTTCGGATGAGCTCCATGATGGGCTCCCGGAAATCGGAGTTTATACTTAAAAATTGATTGTGGATGGGTGGAACATAGTTAAATTAATTTCAATTACTGCTGTCACATTTAATTTACTAGCCATCATATCGTAAAGCACAGTAGTTATATAATTAACTACCTTGATCTCATTACTCTCGTTTGGATTGGTATTAAATACGATGGCAGCCAACACGGGATTCACAACATTGCTCGCCCCTGTTGCCTGAAGGTGGTCGGCTTTCCTGGGGGTATAATTTCGATTATCATGGTAGTCTTCCAGCATACTCTTTTCATCGTTGAAGCCGCGGACTGTTGACCGTCAAACATTCCAATCAAACTCCAAACAAGACATATTCATGAATTACAGTCTAATTAAATTACAAGAAGTGTTCCTCCGAAACTTACATTTATAGCCGACGAACCCATTGATGAGTCTATTTACACTGGAGTTGAAAAATAGCTCAAGATTCTCCAAAACTAAAGTAAAAGGTTCAATTTTAGAGCAAATCATATTTCTTACAAGAAGAACTCATTCAACAAGTTGCATTCCCCTGCCAGACTTACGCTCAGCCACGGAAGGCGGAATCGGGTATGGTAAGGTCTTGTTCGTCTTGTTGTTCCCGAGTTCATTTATAACTGTGAGGAAATAGTTGCTTATAATTTAACTATTAAGTATTAACTATAAAAATTGTCATAATAGATCAACTGTCAAATAAAGCAGACTTACTCTGAGCCGTGCTGGAATTACCAATGGCACTAAATATTTCTTGCATGGACATAATTATCTCGTTCACTGCCGAGGTGTTTGGCGCATACAGAATGAAGTCCCTTGAACAAAATCAAATTGGAATCGTCAGAGTTGTATTTTAAAATTATTTAACGTTACATTAAAATGTTCAGTTATTTTGAAATCTCTTGTTCTCGGCTCACCCTGTCGTAGCATGCGTTAGCAAAGGATCCCTCGGGTTGAATTCAGGATAATAGCTGGGCTTATCGTGCTCTTTAGCATGGACCACTATTCGAAGATACACCAAGATGAAGCAGAATAGCAGGGGAAGGAATATTTCGAGCACTGTCTGGATCTTGTGCCGCGTCTGGAGGATGTAGTTCTTCCAGAGGAGGAGCCAAAACTTCTTGCAACAGCCCCCATTGCTGGTGACCCCCATTGGGCCTAATTGTAATAGGGCCTCTAGGCGTAGTTACATATATGTCCTCAACTAGCTAGATATTTCTAGAGATTTCTATCTGTATATGTGAGCATTTTGATGGGGATGGAACGGAGAAATATTTTACTAACCTAAAAAAATTATTTAGCTAGTCCTACAGTCTGTAATTAGTATGATTAGTGTGTGATGTGATTAAATAAATATCTTCGAGTGTTTGTACTTGAATTTTGGCTATGGTTGAAGATAATGGCTCGGTGAATATTTTTTAAAAATAATACGGGGAACTAATGAAGCTGGATAGTGAATATAATGGGGGTGAAATATGTAGAGGAATTAGTTGAATGGCTATGGCAATACATATTACTGCATCAGTGCATACAGCTCCCAGTGAGCTTTTGACCTTTACCTTCCCAAAGGAAGGGTGGGACAAATGACAATTTTTCATGATGAGCAGCAGGATGGAGAGCGTTTAAAGAAAATTTTGATTTAGCTTTAATTTAATACAGAGTTGAGTTAAATGTGTTTAATAAAAATGATCTGATCTGGAATGGAGAGTTGGTCACTGGTTGGATTGGCTGAAGTCGATGAACTGTTTTTTCCAATCATGGATTACAGTTCTGGAATATAAATTATTTAATGATTGCCATCATGAAGTGATTATGAAGTACTCATGTCGTGTCATTCATGTCGTCATGTCCGTGATAGGTAAGCATACATATTGTACTTACGTAAATTCAATGGTGTATTGCTTAAATTAATTACGTTGGTCAATTTAAATATTATCTCACCCCGAAAACGTTATCCTTTATCATCGTCCTGTCCTTGAAAAGCAAGTATTATGGAGCATGATCAGCTTGCAGTTATCCTCGGGGAAGCTTTTGTCCTTGGCAATCTTTTCTGTAATTCATTCATATATGAATAAATAAAAAGATTGCTAAAATTACCAATTTATTTCATTCTTTATAACTTCACTTCATAAGACCTATTGATTATACTTTCACCTTCATCCCTTCAGTAAAGTTGCCTTTGTAGACACCAAACTGATCCTTCTTGGACATGTTGTCATCAGTGAGCTAGACAAAAATTGCCGTTTAACTCATGTCATGGACAAGAGTCTATGAAGAGAATATGAGTGAACTTACCAGATTTAATTCGTTATAAGCACATTTGGGCTGACACTGCAAATGAAACTGAATGAAAACATTAATTAGTCCGTAAAAAACTATTACAGCAAACTTAGCTTTATTGGCTTCAGTTTTTTCTACTTGCCCTGTCATCAATGTCCAATTCCTCCAGCGTTGCATTAAACCTGGTCATGAAGGGAGGGTCTGGGGCCGCCGTGATTGCAGAAGTGCATTTGACATTTGCATTGTTCCATTTCTCCAGGGCTTCCAGGTCGTCAGCAGCAAAGCATCTCGTCTGTCCTCCCACACGGTTCACTCTTGTACCACCAGAACCGGAAGAAGACTTGGCTGATGTAGGAGAGCCGTTACCAAATACCAAAAGTTGAAGGAACATAATTGTACCAATAGCTGCTAAAGTCCATGCTGGAAAAGTAAAAGTGGGAAACGGCGTCATTTTGTCTTGATCAAATATACAGCGTCCAACTAGAATCCAACTAGGGAAATTTGTCGTAACTTTAATTTACCCGAACATGACAAGACAAGAGTAGGTATACAAATAAGATTACCGAGATATCTCCATCAAATACAAATTCAAGTTGGCCCAAAACTACAAGTCGATGATCAGACGAGACGATATTCAGTGCACATTGTTTGGGCATACTTTCCCACTTTCACTTGAGTTTTAAGTACCGGAACCGGATCTCATGAAAGTGGGAAAATGAGTTGTAATCTCAAGTCTTAGACATTCTACGTGTTACTTTACTAAAAGTTTGCATTAAATAAAAATTATCTAAGAATTATATAACACGATGATTCAGCAAAACATTGTGTATATTATGACAATAAAGTTTATTTTAAGGTTTAGGTTTAATTTGTTAAGGGTTTACTGAAAAAAGTGGATGACAATTATCGACATATTATGTTTAACCAGGAATGAGCGTTAAATTTATTTTTTATTTTTACAGAGCTTATACATATAGCTCAGTACATGGAATAACTTGACATGCCCAAGCATGAGTCATTTGCCCTCCCCGATGTCTTAAATGGACTTACTGGGTTCAAAGCATCATATTCATAAACGCACTTGAATGCAGACTGGAAAAGAGAAGAGGAGCATATTATTGTATTTACTTTTAGCAAGTTATGAATTTGATAAGAACATTTGCTTAGTTAACTTAACTAACATTAAAGTAATTATACTTACTTTGATACCAAGGTCCAAATCGCCCGTGGAACCTTCCACTTTTGTCGGCATACATTTTATAGTAATATTGTTCCACTTCCGCGTAACCTCCATGTATATGTCGACTTGGCATTTGGTCTTGGCCTTATCCTCCTCTGTGGGGTCCACACTGGTACTGGCGTGGGAGGCAGATGCAGTGGTAATTATGGAACAGCCGTTAAAGATTATGATCTGGAATAAAATAGCTGCTGTTGCTAGAGTCCATATTGAGCAGAGAGCAGTCAGAGTCGGAAGTGGTTTCATTTTTAAAGTTTTAAATTGTTTTTCGTAAATTGGATAGAATAGTAAGAGAGAAATATTTTATGAGAAATATTACTTTAAAAAACTAGTCATTTAGAGAGGACAAATATGACAGGACTCTATTTCCATTTATATGGACTAACTGCGCGTTTTTTCCCTGGACGAAGAAAATGTAAAGCCTTATGGGATGAGCTAGTAAAGTCATGACTCATGCCAAAATCCTCTACACATAATCGAAGACCAATTTGGAGATTTAGTTGGTTGGATTGGATGTATTGAATCCACATTGCATGAATTAGGATGAGCGGATATGATCATTCAATCAGATATTCATATTGCGTGACTATTTGATCATTGATATACCGGAGTACCATTGTTGTGAGTAGTAACCTAACCTTACATATTTATTTATGACTATAGCTAATATTTTTGACTGTCGCAAACATGTTATGTAACAATATGCATGGGCTACTCCAGTTATCGTCAAACTCTAATAAGTTCCGACCACATCATGATCACGACTTTCAATGCATTGTTGGACTTTCAACTTCATCTTAACTTAAGTACCGGATCCCATGAACAAGGCGAAACAAAAGTAGATTCTCCAGTTTTGGCTTGTAGGTTAAGTATGTTGCCTCATAACAGTGAAAAGGTTGTAAGGAAGGAACAGTGATATAACATGCTTATCCGTTTGCATATATATAATAATTAAATATTAAAGCGATCTACAGACATGTTATTTATTATGGCCAGATTGATGGATTAATTACGCAAACTAAGATTGTTTCTCTATGTAGGCATTATATGTATTATACACCTGTGCATCATTATGATATGATGTTATGTTCAATTGGGATGATTTATGCACAAAGCAATATTTAATAGGTAAGTAGACAAGTAGCATTATCTCGAAGAGCAAAATCTTTGCAAAATACAAATTGCTCAGAAATTGCTTCTCTCTAGATGCAATGGAGTAATATACACCAAGAAGGTGCAATAGTGTATATATTAAGTGTGTAGTTGCAAATAAATAATCCCGTGGAATGGCAAGGCAAATAATAATGAAATTTTGGAACATGAGAAACAAAACTTAAAGATGACTTCAATATTTATTTAATTTTTGTTTATTAATTTAAGATGTGTAAATTGAAGAGAAGAGTTTTCTAAATTTAATTAAATTTTTTACCAATACCAATGTACTTCATAGATCGTTAATCTAATTATCATGAGCCCCTTGATCAATCACAAGTCTGGAATGAGCATTATAGGTCAGTTGTTAGTTTTTCATCGTAATGAGATGAATATGCAGCAGATTATGAGTTTTATAGGTAAATTTATTATTTATCATACCTCGAAAATGTTATCCTCTATGATCCTTCTCGTGCAGCAAGCATTATGGAGGGCCACCAATTTGCAATTATCCTTAGGGAAGTTTTTGTCCTTTGAAATTTTTTCTGCATAAGTAATTATAAATTATATAACTTGTAACAGTAAAAATTAAGTTCTATAGCATTAGTTTAAATGGGGCAACTTGATAATATACAATTCTGTTGAAGTGATTGCTAAAAAATTTACTGATCCTTTAAAATTCAAAACTTACCAGCTTTATCAATGCACTCATTCCAAACAGAATTCAGTTTTGTCTTCATTCCTTGGGTGAGGTTCCCCTTGAAGAAATTTATTTGGTCCCTTTTGGGCTTATTATCTTCCTCAAGCTATATGTTTAAAAGTGGAATACATATAAATCTATGCAAATTCTAATTAATTTTTATCCTCGATACAACCATGTAAATGGGCTTACCAGATTAACTTCCTCATAAATACACTTGAATACACACTAAAAAGATATTAGAAAGAAATATTCGTATTTAATTTACTGCAATTAGATAGCAATTTGTTTGCAAGAAACTTATCAACTTTAATGGAATTGGATAAGTGAATAATTGCATTATTACTTTGTCTTCTGGGTCCAATTCTTCCAAGGTCTTATTCCAGTTGATAATTGTGGAAATTTCTAGCTGCTCCGCATCTGTCGATGCACATTTGACGGTGGCATTGTTCCATTTATTTTGGACTTCCTTGTCGATTTCCCCGTAGCATTTTGCCTTACCTCCAACATTGTTCACTCTACCGGAACCAGGGGCAGGTGTGGACATGGGGGAGCTGTTGCTAAAAACTATGACCTGGAATAGTATTGCTGCGGCCACAATAGTCCACATTGGACAGGTAAAAGTTGGAAATGACTTCATTTTTTAGGGTTGGAATTTTAGCCCAGAATCCTGGAAATTATGCTGTTTCGTAAATTGGGGAACAGAAATGTGACAAGACTACAAATACACCAGCAAAGATTGACAACTGGAAGGGATAAGATCAGAGCCAGTGATATGATGGGAATTGAATGCTAATTTATATGAAATTTGTTTTCAGCTTAAATATGATTTGGAAAAACCGGATATCATGAAGTGATCAAAGGAAATGCTAAGTACAAATTGTATCATTGAATGTGATAGTGAAGGCAGGCATGACTTTCCTAGACACTTAACTTGGATGTGAAGCATTGTTGAATTATGCAAACCATTGTTATGTAATATACCACATTTTAATCCAAAAAGTTGCCATCAATCACAATCACGACTTCTTGGGGAATGTCAAATTGCATTTGAATATTGGAATGCATTCCGATTACACTCCGTCCTTCCTTACCAACTACTGAGTTCCTCTCCAAGATGCAAAATAACTAAATGCAATTTGCACATATTAATATTTACTTAATTATTTGCAATTTGCATTATGCCAATATCAGGAATTCTATATCATCCACCAATCAACCTCAATATTTTCATGTGATCTCATGCCTCATCTTTCATCTACTATTCTGTCGGGTTTTAATAATTATTTTGGCGTGCTAAAAATATTGTGTACCTTGTTCCATGTCAATGATGATGATGAACGAAACGAAATCTTCAAATTTCTTCATTATAGTCTTCATAATTTTAGTTCATGTCAATATGATGAAAGAAATCCTTAAATTGATATTTCCGTATCCATTTGATCTCTTCTGTAAAAAAATCCCCGGTTTACCATAACGCATCCGAAACGAACATTACTGCCCACATGCCCATATGCGTGCAGATAGTATTTTGATAATTACTTTCAAAAATTTTCTGGTACAGAAATTTTAAACATCCGGGTGAAGAAGTAGATACCCAGACTATACTAATTAGTCAGACGTAATGCAAATATAGGTACATCAATAATTTACTGAAGCCCGATCACTGACGAACACAAAGGATGACTAATGAAATGCTTTCGGTAAGATTATTATTAATACTTCAAATGAATATTTGAAGTATTTGGAGTATGGAGATAGCGAATCCGGAATTATATGCATGCGGTAACAATTGTGTGAATTCTTTGCTCTCTGATCCCATACATCTTGCAGAAAGCACATGCAATATATGACTATGATGTTATTGCCAAATGTTTAATGAAGCACGTACAAAAGTAGGTAAGGTATTCGCATTGCCTGACTTTTCAAAATTATTGGACGTCAGTGATTGCATTGTTTTGTCTTCTTGCCATCTCATGCACGGCATTTCTTTACAAAATTTAATATCCGCATGATAATAATTAAATTTTGGGATGAGTAATCTAAAACGACCGGTTAAAATTCATGACTTTGTCCATCAAAATCGGAGGAAAATACATCAGTCAGTGGTCTGGAGGAGTGAAGTGCAGGACAAGCTAAATACAAGTTTCAGAATAAGATTCAGCCAACGAAAAAACAAATCTCAGCGTAAGTTTGTTTAAGTATTATATACGAACAGAAGCTAAAATGCAGTTAAAGTTGTTGGCAGTTGTCCTATATCTGGGATGTGTCCTGATTTCTGTGGAGGGACAAGTTCCTTTCTTAGGGAGTTGTCCGGATAGACCGGTTGTCGAGAATTTTGAAACGGACAAGGTGAGAAATACGCTGGGCACAATAGGAATAATTATTTGCTCTCATGAATAACTTTCAAATTTAAACTAAATTATAGTATCTGGGACGGTGGTACGAAGCTGAGAAATATTTCGCCCTTTTCGAAACCGGTGCCATGTGTGTTCAGACATATTACTCCCCCAAGGAGAATGGCACCATTGGAGTGATGAATTCACAGATCCAGCAAAAGTAATCGAAAATACTATCCTAAATTGTACTTCAAGGCTTGAAATTTCTGATTAGTGCTGAAAAATTCAGGATGGGTCAATTATCCCAAATTGCGAATGGTCATACTCTTAAATTAAAGAACAATATTTATTTTAAACTTAGGAATGGAAAAATGAGAAGCTTCCAGGGCACGGCAAGACCCATTGAGGATAGTGGAGCAGCCAAATTTTTAGTATCCTTTGATTCCATATCATGTAAGTAGAAGTTCTTGAATCACCTTTGACCTTTACAATATCATATCTACCATTTTGAATGCGATTTTTTCAAATAGCGAAACAAAAATAATTTTTAATAATTTTCGATTTGTTTATTCAGTCATTGGCGATGCTCCCTACTTTGTGCTGGACACGGACTACAAGACCTACTCGCTAGTCTGGTCATGCACGGACTATGCTGTGCTCAATTTCCGTAAGTTTTAAACCTATGAAATCATGATCATGCCCATGTCATGTAGTGAATGACTCATTCATATGAATCTTGGCATGAATTGGGCAATAAGCATGGATTTAAGATTTCTTGTAATTATGCTTAATTTGATGATTACTGATTTCGAGAGGAAATTAATTAGTAAATTATTATTTGGCAATTATTCTCATGAACTTGATCGTTGTTGTTGCAGAAATACTGTGGTTTTTGACACGAGAGCAGTATCCCAGCCCAGATATTATTATGTCGGTCCATGATAAAATGGATGCGATTGGATTGCGGAGGGATCTGTTGAGGCCTACTAACCAGACTAATTGTGCTACATGAAACAATATTCTCATTCTGGAAAATTATTCCAGCATGGATAAATTTACTGCACTCGGGAATACAGAATTTAATAAAATTACAAACTTGGTTATAGCTAACTAAGCGTAAGCAAGAAATAATTAAATCAATACTTTCAAAATAAACCAAATATAAACGAAAACCATGTCCATGTCAGCATTATCTGTTCTGGGTAGCATGGGTAGTATTAAAAGAATCATCCAATCCCAAACCTGTATCATGCCTGAAACCAATTTTAACATAAATGTAATGTATAACTTATTCCTACCTATACACTTATATAAGGAAGATGTCATCTCTTGACAAAGCATCTTTTATCTACTTGATTTCATCTTCTTTGTTTTTGTCAAATATGTATCACATAATCAACCCAGCATTAAAATCCTTTGCTTTCGACAACTCGTCAAGTTTAGAAGGATTTTGCCTAGACTTAAAATTAGTTCCTTCTTTTGGGTTTATTGGCCATCGCCATTTGAAAGCGAGAATATAAAAATGTCATGAAATTTCATGCATAGGTACGTATATACTACGTAACAGTTCTCATAATTTAACCATATCATAACTTTCTAGGTGTCATCTCATATGTCACGTAATAATTTCTTGGTATTTTTACTTGCTTAATCCTATTTTTATTATCCTCATAAAACTTTGCAATGCCCAATGTGGAATAGAATGTGCTGCAAAAACAACCCAACAAAAATAAGTCATGAGTTGAATGCAAAAGTAAATATGTAACTCATAAGCCCAAATCTGATTTTACACAAGTTTGTTCAAATGTCACGTACGCCATTTGGCTTACAGTTATATTATATTATATAAATGTAAGTAAATGCTTCCACATTTTAAGTTAAAGCAAAAGAGAAATGTATGATGGACTAAAATCATAATCCAAACCCAAAATATATATACCTACGAGTATTACTTTATTACTTACAGAAGCCCATTGTGCAATCAAAATAATAAAAAATAATTCGGAATTGTTCGGCAGTTTTATGTCTGATGACTCCTCCGACTCCAATCATTTCTGATGAAATGACTCACTAAATTTTAACAAGAAATTGAATGCAGCCTGATTTTTGTCATATACACACCTATTAATATGACATAAATATTTTATTAATATATCGACATGCTTTTTAATTATATCATTCATCTTATGTAATAAGCAATTGCAATCTCCTTTCTGTATCGTCTCAAATTTCTGCATAAAAAAGGAGGAAACTTCGACGTGTAAGAAAGTGGCCAAAACTATTCCATTCCATTCGACTGCAACATTCCATATTCCTATCACTTACTCCTTGAAAGTGATCCTCTAATAAAACTATCTTTCTTTACTCGTTAACCTTTTTAAAAGGCAGGCCAATTTATTTCTTGGATTAAATTTCAAGAACGACATCACAGGCAAAATGAAACTCCTAATTAGGACGAAGACACTAACTGTAACCAAACCCAAGGCCAAGAGTCATCGTCGAGTAGCTAGGCTTGTGGGGGCGTTCGCAGTGGTAAACATTTATAATTTAAATACTCATATAATTAAAACTCATATTAATTTCTTCAACTCTTAATAATAATGAACTATACGTGCTCAATTCCAGACCTACTGTGTCTTCGCCTGCCTGGTTACCCTGATCCAGTTCGGCTTGGCCGTATGGCTCCATGCCCTGTACCTAACGGGATGTGAGGAAGGGTTGGATCTGAACACGCCTTTGAAGAACTTCACAGGGGCCGAATCGGCTCTTGCGTTCACGGACCTTTACCCCATGCCAGTTGTGGATGATGATGGGCCACAGGAAGCCAATTTGGACACAATCAAGCAGCTTTCCTTTTCCTTGTACGTGTCGGCCGTCATCTTTTCCATGATGACGGTTCCGCAATTCCTTGGAGGCCTGTTCCTGCTGAAGGGGACGGAGGCGGAGAGACATCCCAAACATGCGTATTCCCTTGTTCGTATGCACCAAGGCATTCAACTTGGGGTCTGCGTCATGGAACTGATCTTGATGGTGACGCTCAACATTTCGCTGTTTGTCTGGCCGATCCTGGTCTTCTCCTGGTATTTTGTTGGGTGCTGCCTCATGTTAGTCCTGATTATTTGCCGGATCTTGACCTGGAAGGAGGTGGAGAAATTCGAGCAGGAGTTGTTGAAGAACAAGAGGATTGCCGAATGGAGCAAGGGAGGACGGGCAAGGCAAGGACACCAAATACTTGTTCTCGAGGCCAAGTGAGATAGATTTAAACGATAAATATTGTGCTAAGATTGGCTAAATATAATTATCTCCAATGACGAAAATGATGAAATTCGTTACTTTAATTTTTTATTATCTGATAGACCCAAAGCTGGCAATAAATCAGAAGAAACGAAGAAAAAAGAGGTGATGGCCAACGAGAAAAACTGGGAACATGTTAAGATCGACTTGTTCAATACGTGTCAGAGCCAAAAATGATCATATTTGCAATGTCGATTTCCATCAACATTTTGTTTGGTACATTTTCAATTTATTTTAGTTTTAAATATTTTATTTTTTATTTCGTGTGAATTTTTGGTTTCATTGTCAAATTCGGTGAGGTTGGCCATATAAAGAATTTACATTTTATGTGATTTTTTAAAAAGGTAAATGATAATGAATGGGAAATAAAATCAAATGCATGCCAAAATCAATCAATCAATATCGTTGAGTTGAGTGACGGCATATGACGTGTTTCTAAAATTAGATAAGAATTAAAATACCTAATCGCTTTCACTACTCACGTAGTAAATACAGCCAAATCACTGTTTGATGATTGCCGATTGGTAACAAGTCCCATAATGATATGTAATTTAGTGACATGACCTGAGTGATAAATTGCTGGCCACTGCATACTGGCGATAAGATAAATTGCAAAGGCTACATCATATCATGACATAATGATGAAATGATCTGAACTTGAGTAAATCATGAACTTGAACAAACTCGATCACTGGTTAGTAGTAATTTTGCATTATACGAATGATTAAAACTTTATTCCCACGGTAGGTTCAGGTTGACATTTCGGATCTGACCATCATGGAATCTCAATACAAAATTTTATTCATTTTTGCAGTCCTTTTACTTTTGCTTACCGATCAAGTTCGGAGTGGAACTTTGATTAAAAATGGAGGAAAGGAAAATTTTGAAAATCATGTTTTAAGAGACTTCTCCTCTTCGCTTCACATGGGTGGAGGGGGACATGGGTTCCTCCGTCAACAGAGATCTGCAATGCTCCATCCTTACTTGCAAACGCTGTTGACAAATTTGGGGTCCAAACAAGGTGATGGAAATCCGGATGGATTACTTGCTGGGGTGGCCAGTGAGGACTGCAAAGGACAATTGCTGGAGCTGGCAGCACGCTTTTCCAACGACACACAAACGGATATAGGAACGGATGCAGGAAAATGGGCTTTGCATTGTAAGCGGTAATAATCAAAACATCCATATTTAAGACACATAGTCCATCATGTCTTTCGTCTTTTTGGGTTTAAAAATCTCTTCACAATTTATTCCAGCGATTGACTCCTGGGGCAAAATACCCGAGGGCATCCTCAGTGGGCATATCAACTCCATGGGGGACTTTCACGAATGCGTTGAGATGAAAGCCAGGGATATAAAACTACTCCACAAGGGTCATACTCAGCCAATTTCAAGGAAGTTCGAAGGCCGCTACTGCACAGCTTACATTTTGGATTATGGATCTGCCCTGTCAGTAACAGGAACCGGAAGTGAAGTTGTTAAGGATGATCATAGGGAAACCAGGACGCACATTGAAACCTTAAGAAGTTCCCTGCTAAGCCAGAAGGAAGTTGATTTAAAGGATTCTCTATCTTTCCAAGAGTTTCTAGTTAGTACCCCTTCAATTGTTTTAATAAAATATATAAATCTGCTTAAATTCTAACTTTCAGAAGGACTTAATACGAATTGCTAATTATTTTTCATAGGATAAAATTCTTAAACAACGAGGCATATTTTTACTCATCCCATCCATTGGAGTTTGTATGCCCAATTCATGCTCCCAAATGGACATTCAGCATGTCCTCATGAATCTTCTGAACGCAACTTACGCCGAGCTCCCAGAGGAACTCCAGTTGCCTCCGGAAGACCTGCCATGGCCTTTGGTAGCAACTTGTACTGAAAAGAAGAGACCTGATTTAGATGCGGCTGCTATTATAGTCATGTACGATTGCATAATAATCTCAATCTTGATAGTGACAACTTTAAGAAATGTCCGTTAATCCTACAAAGTTAATTATTTTTGTTCACAGAATTTTGCTCTCCGTTATTTCATTCCTCTGTTTATCCGCTGCAGTGACAGACTACTGGATTGACAAAACTGAGTGGAAAAGACCAACCGGCCTAGCCTTCAAATATTTTATGGCATTTTCCCTCTATACCAATACTACAAAATGGTTGAGCACACGAACAGGACCAGAGGACTTTGGATGTATTCACGGCATCCGATTTTTCAGTACTGCGTGGGTGGTTATAGGCCACACTTATGAGTCACTTATGAGTCACTGATGATCGTCCCAGCATGGAATATGTTTGATCTTAAAGATGTAATGTTCATGAATCTCATTTTTTTTTTGCACAAAAAGAATTAATCGTGGATTATTTTTGTAGATTAATTTTTTTAAACCCATCCATCAAACAGATTTGGAAAAACTGGGCCATACTTACCATCCTTAATGGGTCCTTCGTAGTGGATACATTTTTCGCTATGAGTGGGGCACTCGTCACTTACAGCCTCTTGAAATTGCTGGAGAAGACAAAAGGGAAACTGAACCTGATCATGTTTTATGTACATCGGTACATCAGGTATGAGTACCCTCACCCTGCCTATTTATTATCATTTTCCTTGTGACCTCGATAAACTTCTTGCATCCTTAATGGAGCAAATCGGCAATATTTACCTATTTACCAATGTATTTTCAGATTAACTCCAACTTTCGCCATTATCGTTGCGATTAACGCCACACTCCTGATCTACACCGGAAATGGCCCATTTTGGATCATGGATCAGCAGCAGCAACAATGTCGGGATAGCTGGTGGCTCAACCTTCTCTACATCAGTAATTTGCACAGAGCTGACAAGCGGGTTGGTTACACCAAATTAATGAAAGTTATTGGAGGATTACTATTGGATTCATCTTAACTAAATTAATTAACTTTCTACTTTTTAGTGCGTGGGCCAAACGTGGTACTTAAGTAATGACATGCAGTTCCACATCCTCGCCCCCTTTATTGTTTACCCCATCTGGAAGTGGAAAAAGATTGGACTGGGATTACTCTCCATCTACACGGCTTTGTCGTGCATTTCACCTGTGCTCATTGTCCGATATGCTGGGGCCCCACCTGCAATGGCCATGACTGGAGAGTAATTTAATTCTACATTTTTAGTTACTAATTATTTTCTTGTAATTAATCGGTTGGATTTTAAAATTGGATCCTATAATCTTGTCATTTTGTAGCATCGGCTTCTCCATCAAAGAAATTTACTACCGACCCTGGGTACGAATCCAAACCTTCCTTGTTGGAATTTGGCTGGGCTGGCTCCTCCACGAAACACGGGGGAAACGGGTAAATCTCCACCCTCTTGTGGTAATTGGGTTATGGCTCTTATCAACTGCCACTGCATGTGCCATTTTATTTGGCATCCAACCTTGGTTCGACCCCGACCACGATATCCCGAAAGTGGCTGGCTATTTCTATGCTGGTGTGAGCCGCTTCACTTGGGCCATTGTCATCTCTTGGGTAATCTTTGCCTGTGTCAAAGGTTATGGGGGGATTGTCAATGACTTTTTGAGCTGGAAGGTGTTCATACCGTTGGGGAGGCTGAGCTATTGTGTCTACCTGACATCCGCCCAAATTCAGCAAATTTATCATGGGAGGATGGCACAGTCCATGAGATATGATAATTACACAATCGTAAATTTACAAATTATATAATTCTGCATTAGCAAATTACAAGCACATGGAACAAAGTATCAAACCAAGATTAAATTATGCAGATTTAAATTAAAATGTGATGTATTTAATTACTTTCAGGTTAATATCTTCTTTGGACACCTGGTCATGTGCTACTTTGCCGGCTTCATTTCCACCCTACTCTTCGAGTCGCCTTTTATGATGCTGCAGAAACTTATATTTAACTGAAGGTTAGATAAGTCTACTAACTAGATATGACTTTTGATATTTATGATTAGGTAATAATGGATGATCGGCAATACTTGGAGATTCCCAGAAATATAAGAAATATGAGCCAAACTCAACTAATGTCATGTCATGCACTATAAATTATTTATTTATACTTTTCAATAGTTAAGTATTTTATTTTCCATTAATTTATACAGAAAAAAATAAACTAACGATAAGTTAAATTAAAATATGATTGTAAACTTAAATGCCTTCATTTCTGTCAATAATTTCTCAGACCCATTTCCCATCCCAAAATCCCTACCCCAAGCCATGCAACTTTTTGGACATTTTGCATAGCATGAAAACGACGCGTCAGATCGAGCGGAGAATGTAATGAACAAAGCCATACACCTTCGAACAGCTGATAATGAGCATCCTCAAAACTTCAAAGAAAAAACAAATACATTTTTTTTTGTGAAAGCTGCTGGGATAAATGCTTTTAGCAAATTTTAATGTTTACAAACAAACTAAACTAAAGTTAGAAGTTAAAATGTTTATCATCATCTTCATAAACTAAAATGACTGTAGTTTAGAATCTTTAATTGTCACAAGTTAAGTTAATGGGCATTTTTTGTGAAGGAGGAGGCGAAAATGTGGAAGGAAAGTGCTAGAAGTGGAAAGTGAATTCTAAAACTTAATTGCTTGTTAGTGATTAGTTATGTTAGTTAGTGAAACTTGAAACTAGGGATAATGATGCAAGATAAGTACCCGCAGGCCCTATGCTTGATTTGTTGCTTCTCCTTCCAGGACACCCGAGCGGGGGCGAGGGACTCGAACTTATCGACAGATTTTAACCTTTCCAAACACAAACAGTTTAAGTTATTTTGCAAGCAATTAGAATTAGTTGGGATTATTGGGAGGGATAATGGAGGGGGAGGAGGAGGAGGAAAGAGGAGGAGAAAACTCATCACCAGTTCACTTCTGTCATTGTTGGAGTCCCCCACCTGCAAAGGGAGCTTGACCGTCTGCCCTGATTGCCTGAATTCGATAAGCTTGGCCATCGACCTGAGACTGAAGGCGGAGGAGGTGGAATGCCGGGTAAGGAAGCTACAGCAAGAGATCCTGAGGGAGTTGAGGGTGGTCCAGGGTCACATGGAGGGATTCTTTGGGGAGGTGAAGAAGATTCAAGGGACGGTCAGCAGTTCGGATGTGAGCTGTTTGGAGGGATATATGGATATGAAGACGGGGGAGGAGGGGAGGATTGGAGGAAGGTTGAGGAGGGATGTTGAAATGTTTCGGAGTAAAATTTTTGAAGGTTAGAAATTAATTGCCAATAATTGTCAATTTACTGATAATTCTTTTTAATTTGAAGGTTTAAATTAAATGTTGCTTGATTTGATTTAATATTTATTTGATTTGTTGCAGTGGCGGAGGAACTCGGCCTGTTCCAGACCTCGTTGGACAGAATCACTATGGCCAATGTCAATGTCATCAAACCTAACTCATCTTTAGAGTCCGTGGGCGTTCCAGTCCGTCTCCAGAAGCCAGAAAGAAAAAGGTTTTCACGACTTCGTACAAAACCCACTTTAAGTTTGAAGCAGGAAGAAATTGTTGCTGCGTCGCCGTCGCCGACGCCACCAGTGGCATCGCCATCTACTGTCCCCTACAGCCCAATGATGACGGTTTGGGAGGGTGAAACCCCCCAAGTAAAAGTGGAGGTGGAGATCGAGACAGAGGAGGAGTCCACCCACCCCTTTCTTTTGGATGGGAATGAGGTGGAGGGGGAAGTCACTTCACCTGGAGATTTTGGTACAAATAATGGCCCTCTTGAAAACAAGTTGACTCATATGAATGAGGAAGAAAGAAAAATGACAGAAAAGGGGAATGCCACTGAACAAGAAGAGTTGCCAAAGAAGAGAAGACGAAATCAGAACCTCTCATCAGCGGTACTGGAACAGTTAAGTGAGGACACGTCTCATGAAATTGATAATGATTATGAAGCTGAAATGGACGAAGAAGATGAAAGTGACATTGGAAGTAATTACTCGGGTTCGGGTCATCCACCCACAAAGAAGAAAAAAGTAAAGGAGAAGATATCCGCAGCACGTTCTGCTGCGGGGACAACGGATGGGTCAAAATCCCCCACTAAGAGAAAGGAACGGGATGTGGTTCAGCTCCTTTCAAATTCCAAGCCCGATATTGACATTGCCTCCATTGAATTTACTAATATGGGACCTTTCAAGAAGCGCATGGTTTGCCGGGCCCTTCAAAAACATTCCCGATTGGAAGAGGAGGATCGGGCTGCCCTTAGCGTCAATGCCGAAAAGGACATCACAGTGGAGCACAATCTCCGTCGAATATATTACGTGAAATATCACAAGGAACAAGACACACTGTTGGTTGGTGATGTGGAAATACTTGTCCAAGAGGATCTCAAAACACTCCAATGCTCCCAGTGCCTTTACGCCCCCAGTCCGGTGGAGAAAACGGGGAAGATGACAAGGGAGCATGATATGGAAAGATATTTGGTGAAGCATGTCCTTGCCAAACACATGGACGTATTCGGTTGTCCCTTATGTGGTGAAAGGCTCAAGTTTGAGTGGCAATACAAGGCTCACCTCAGGACTCACAAGGGCCTTGATAACCTCACCTGTACAATTTGTGGGAAGCCCTACTCCAACAACTACAACGTGGGGCTGCACAAGTGGACCCACATGAGTGAAGAGGAGAAGGAGGAGGCTAAGAAGAATGGAATGGAGGACCCCAGACAGAAACTAAAGCAATCTCAGGACCTCGCTTCCACCGTCCGCTTCCCCTGCCCCCAATGCGGGAAGACCTTCAAGACTGAAGCCAACCTTCGGCAACATGAGAAAACGCATGACACTCGGGACCAAGTCATTTGCCCAAAGTGTGGCAAGCAGATGCTACGGGTTAGCTACGAAATCTACCATAAAACCTTCGCCTGTCCGAGTATGGATATGGAACTGCGGAGGGTTAAGTGTCTTCATTGCGAGATGACCTTCAAGAACATCATGTTTATGAGGAGGCATGTCGCTAGGGCTCATACGAGTGCTGTGGTGGAAAGACCATGTATTTGCGAGGTTTGTGGGAAGGGCTTCAAAACTAAAGACTGTCTTTGGGCGCACAAGCAGACGCATAATAACAAAATGGACTGGAAATGTGGGAAGGGATGTGGGAGGGAATTTAATCAGAGGAAGAATTGGAAAAGGCATGAAGCAAGTTGTAAAGGTCCCAGCACGGAACTTATTAAGGAGGAGAAGTAGACAATAATTCAAGAAAATCTGGATCAGAATCAAGTGTTGATGTGGGTGGGTGCCAAGTAGGCCTACTTAAGAGGCAAGTGGAACAGTACAAAATAAAATTTAGGCAGAAATATTATTTATGAAAAATATTCAGCTAATCGTATAGAGTAGTAGATTTAGATTATATTATATCAAGAAACTCACTATAAAATAATTATAGTCAGTTGTCAGTTTTAATCTTTTAACTTTCTCCTTTCGATACATAATAAACATTATTTACAAACTTGAATTTGAATTCCTCACGAACACTTTGGGTTTTTTGCTCCACTGAACAGACTTGTTGTAGAAAATATTTAAATCTAGATTTATTACATTGTCACATAGTCATTGTCCATGTGTGACATGCTTCATTTTTAAATCAAGATTTTGAAAGTGAAATCGAAAAGTTTTGAAAATTTTACCAGTTATTGCATCACTTCCAATTCCAATGCTGTACTTGAGTTCAATACTCCATGCATAACATTATATATTCTTCATGAATATATTTACAGAACTATGTCGTAGAATTTTAAGAAAGTTTAGTTACAATCAGATAAAGAAAGATTTACCATACCAGGCTCCATGTGAAGACGATTCGATTTTTTTCACTGATTTTATACATAACCAGGTTTGCACACACATGCATGATTTGTTACTCAAATAACTTGCACAGTTTTTTATGGAGAGGTGTGCTCGGTCAGTCGGAAGACACTTTCAAACCCGAATCCAGTCAAGTTCATGATAATTTTTCTACTATGCAATAAATTATATTAACCGAGTGCTTCTGCCAGACCAGCTTAAAAACTTTCGTCATCTATTCCAACTTTTTCAGCACGAAAAGTATATATTGTCTGTGGTTTTAGCTTTAGCTGGTCCAATTATTACATTGTTAGCAAAAATACTTACGACTAGTGACAATGAACAGTACAAGTACATAAGCCATGTACTGCGTTCAGATTAAAGAATCGGGAGTTGGACATTTTTGTTGGCAATTTTAACCGTCTGGCTGGATCTTCTTGAGTGAGTTTCTCCGTGAAACCGGTTATCTACCGCACCCGCACCGGTTTCTACATGACCGGTTCCATGACCAATTGTACAGATAGATCTTGCAAAAATTATATGATGCAATACCAGCCTCTCTTTTCTGCTCTATTGATAAATAGTACTGTTTATTTACCAACAAATAGATTTGCATTTTTCAGTACGCTGTGTACGCTGCAGCATTGTCACACATTGCCAAGCCCTGCAATTTCGTCCTTGTCCATGATGGCTCCGAGTTTCACCGGCCGGTTATAATATGGATAGTTTGTCGTATCGAATAAACTGGTTTTTGTCATCAAGTTTGACTAGGTAAGTTAGGTCCTGGACTGGAGGATTCTACCGAGAGTATATTAATTAAGACGGGAGAGATTTAGCTTCAGTACAAGTTCTACTCTCTCACTGAAAGGAAATAAGCTTGTTTGTAATTTTTTGGAAGGAAACTTGCCTATTCTGCAGAAGTAATAGTGAATAGTAGAAAATGGTAAGAATAAGGAAGAAAAATTGTTTTTCGGAAAAGTTTCCGACGCTCAGAAACATTGTCGAGAAGTTTTGTGGAAAGTTCACAAAAAAATTGCTGTTTTAATTAACGCTGTCTTCATTTACCCCAAAATCTCAACAGGTATCCAAACTGCTAACCCTGGTCGTAGTCGCTGCCGTTGTCGCAGTGGCCATTGCTGAGAAACGCAATATCAAAGGTTTGAAATATTTCCGAACTAAATTCTGACCAATTTTAATTTGTATGGTATGTTTCACTGTTTATGTTGAATATCTGCAGAGGTTGGAGCCCTCGGCGGTGTTGGAAATACCTGGAACACTCGACCATTGAAAGTTAAAAGGAGCATTAAGGGTAAGGGCTGAATTATTGTATTTTAATTTCAAATATGTAGAAGGAAAGGAGCTAATCGTAATTTGACAAGAAAATCTATGAAATTTTTAACTGCTTGGTTTATTAGAGGTCGGAGCCCTTGGCGGTGTTGGAAATACCTGGAATAGTCAGCCCTTGAGAGTTAAGAGGAGCATTAAGGGTAAGAAATCAGTTATTTTATTTTCTCCCTACGTGCATCAATGTGTAGTAAACCGATGAAAGTAATCTAATCTACTTTTATTTTGACCCGTATCAGAGGTCGGAGCTCTTGGCGGTGTCGGTAACACCTGGAATACTCAACCCTTGAGAGTTAAAAGGAGCATTAAGGGCGAGTAACATTTTTTTAATATTCCAAAATATAAAACGCAAACGCAACAAAGTAACACCTAATCTATTTAATTGATTTTAACTTGTGACAGAGGTCGGATCCCTTGGTGGTGTCGGTAACACTTGGAATTCCCAGCCCTTGAGAGTTAAGAGGAGCATCAAAGGTAGATACGAGGCGAAAAAATAGACTAATTCTCGTAGACTCCTTGATTAATTTAGTCTGAATTAAATCTAATTGTCCATATTTGTATGAATTTGTGAAATAATAGAAGTGGGAGCTCTCGGAGGTGTAGGCAACACTTGGAACTCACAACCAATGAGGAACAAGAGGAGCATCAAAGGTAACGACAAAATACATAGATAATTTTTATGAAACTTAAAGCATGCTGGAATAGAAAATGGAATACGTACTAACGATACGATAATTTATTTATAATTAATTTCAGAATTTGGCGCACTTGGCGGTGTTGGAAATACTTGGGCCGATGTATAATTAATTTGTTCTTGATTACTGACTACTGGAGAGAGTCAATCAATTTCTTCTTCCTGACGACTTCTGATCCTGAACAAACTCATTCAACTTCATCTCCCTTCCCTTGTTTTTGTGCTCTATTCAGTACTCACTATACAACTTTAACTTTACTATATTCAAACTATTACTATTTAATTCAAATTAATTACAATTCCGGTATATTCATGTCCCTGAATCTGAATTCGATTTTAAATAAATATTATATAAATATCCAATTCAGTATGAAATAAAATGCATGACATGACACAATTATTGGTACAGTTAATTTCATTTTAGAAACAATTTTGACGAAACTTTGTTAAAATACCCTCGAGTATAAATTCATCATTAAATAATTCATCATCATTATCATCGTATATTCCGCATAAAAATTAAATCTCACTTCTAAAAATCTCACTGAAAACTGAAACATCTGGTTTCATGAGATTAAAATAGGTATGTAGTTAATTCTTAATTCTAACTGTACAATAAATTATAGTAATATGCTTCATGATATTTAAATATGGACAATGAATTTGCTATTTTAAATTCTTATTCTCAGTACCAACAACATGTTCACATCGCAGCATAGCATAACACAATGTTCGTCCGATGTAAAATGAAGCAAGCTAGAATGGTAAAGCAGGAGCATTTTTGTTCAATTCAATTCCGTCAAGTTACTGCAACCTTTATGGTCTTCATGGAGTGGTATGGTAAAACTTGGTGATAGAAGAAAATTCGGTATTTGTGGCTGGATCCTGTACTCCGCAAAAGGCTTCCTTCGCCAGACTCCATGCTAAATGAATGGAGTGAAAAGTTGCTGTAGCTCTTCTAACACTGCCTGGACTAAAATGTAATGAAAATCAATGTGAACTGTGAGTGAACTCAAAATCAGAGCTGAAAGAATTGAAATGAGATTGCAAATAGTACATTATCTTGGTTCAATATGTGGTTTACATGTTTGATTTATGGTAGGTGTTTGTCTGCTTACGATTACGCAAGTTGTGGTCTTTTATGAATTTTCGAAATTAATATGATGAAATATAAAAGTTAAAATATAAATTCATCAATGTTCTTAATTTAATTTGACAGAAAACTGCAGATTGTGCCGGACATATTTTTAGAATGAGTCAAATGAGCATATAAAAATATAGTAGAATAATAATATATAAAATTCACTTTGAATTTCTACAAGAATTTGATAAGTTGAATAAAATTGCGCAAGAAAAATAAAATACGTCACGATTTTTGTGATGAATTGACCATAACATTTTCATTACCCTATATTAGCTACATCAATTCTCTTTTCTAATTGCATCACAATAGTTTCCAGTTGACTTAGATGGGAGTCCACCACATCATTTTCTGATTTTAAACATTGTTGTCTTGCATCTGCTGGCAGCAGCTCCTTAATACTTCTCATGGCGTTCGCTAAGTTAAATAGATAGTCCTTGTTGGCCCCGCTGGGTCCGACGGATTCCCAAATTCGCTGGGCTAACACATCAATGGGAGCTTCTCCCACGTAATGTTCATTTTGACTGGAGCCGTAGTACATGGTCACTTCAAAAGGCCGGAGAACTTCCTCCTGGTCCTGACCAGCAGGTCCGGGAAGTTCATTTAAGGGATGTTTTGAAATGGGGTGGAGGAGGATGGGAACCTTTTCATATCCCATTACTTCCCGGTGATCCAAGTGACGGAGGACCTCATCCACCCTCGTGTCATCTATTTTGTATGCAGCTCCCCAAACACTGGCCTTAAAAAATAAAAATAAAAAATAAATAAATATGAAATGTCAATTCAGAAATAAAAATATACAACTTTAAATAGGTTGTTACTTGCAATTTAAAAGACAATTGGGTTTATTTCATTTTAATTTAGAAAGGGTTTAAAATACAAAAATACATCGTTGAAGGAAGAAATAATATTAAATGTATATCTATTTGGGAATGAGGGTCTGCAACCGAGCTTCAATTTGAAACAAATGATCATCTCGAACAGAAGGAAATTGGGATCTCATAAAATCCGCAAGTTTAAAAATATACTCTGAATTAGCCCCACTAGGACCCTGGGCGCCGACAATCTGAGCGCTAATGTCTTCAATACTAGCTTCACCTAGGAATAAGGGACCGTTCTCAGGTCCTATATAGGTTACTGCTGGGATTGGGATGTTGCAGGTAGTGGGAATGTTCGAGATTGAATTTAATAGGTTTCCTTCTTGTTGGGGAAAGAAATTCATCGACATTTGGGAGAAACGCTTTTCCCTTTCGTTCAACTTGGCCAGGGAGGCATTATCTTGGACTTGGTAGCAGACGCCCCATACTTTAGCCTTACCCATACAATACAATTACCATTTAAATTAAAAACTAAATTATTTGTAACATATTACACAAAGCATTATTTTTTAAATGTTCTTCTGATTTAGTTACCTCAGGGTCTGATGAAGGTACAAGCGTCACAACTCTTCCAGGCTAAAAATGACAAATTGACAAACAAAAATTAATTCCCAATTGTGTTTTTTAAATTGAATTGCTCCTATTGTCCCATTTAATTTATTATTTAGCTATTAATTTGACATTTGACCAATGATTTACCTTTTCCGGTGTGCCCCTATGGTCAATGCTGGCCTGCCAAAAGCGCCTGTCATAGCCCTTAATGTAGCCAATCAACTTGTGGGTGTAGGGGAAATCCACCTTCCAAACTAGGGAGCCATATCCAAAGATCCACATAATACTGAAAAGAAGAAAAAAAACGATTAATTATTAATTAGTAATAGTAATTACAGATGCATTAACGATAACAAATTGTCAACAATTTAACAATCCTCAAGGAAGAGTGTCCTCACATATTAATTGCGCAATTATCTGTGTAGTTAAAAATTCAGGACGATTCAGATTGAGGAACTAGGAGAGATCCAAATGCCGTCATTTGTTACTGCTGCAAAATAGCTGGACTGGAACCTGACCCCGACCTGATAACTCTAAAAACAATTAACAATTTAAAAGCACTTTAGCTTTTTGGTTCATTTATAATCCTAATCACAGTACAGTCATATGCACGTCGTCATTTGGCTTAACTTCTCCCTCCATCAACAATCAAACCAAACACAAAATTTAGCAACTAAAGTAGTTGGTGAGTTAGTGTTTAATTAATTAGTAAAGTAAAATGCTTACCTTTACTATACTTTACCTTTCTTGTTGGTCAACAATCAAATCCGATTAGGTAAATCCCAGACAGAGTATCGTTTAAATGAGCTCTCCTATTTAATTTAAACTTGCTGATATATCCATACTTAAGACCTAACTATTATGTATTGTATGACTGACTACACTAATTACAATTAATCTTGTAGTCTTTTTCCCCAATTAAATCTGATACTCTCTATTCTTCTGTTCATTCTAAATTTCTAAACACCATTCATTTCACATTTCACAATTCACAATCAAGTTGATAACGATAAGTGGAAGTGGAACAGTTCTGCAGCTGACTTTTCCCTCATGTGTGGGTTGCATTTTCACGTGGCTCGGCTCATTCTATATTCCATTCCTAAAAGCACCCTTTTCTGATGAAATCAATGAACAAAGTAAAATTCAACATGAGAGCATCTTCATGAAAAGTGAAAATCGAGTGGAGGAAGCGTCAGCAAGAGTCATGACATGAAATCAAGTTGATTAAATTTCTAATAGCTTTTTATTGCTAAGAATTTATGATTTAGAGATGTTGATTATGATTATGACTGACTTGAGGAAAACTAATATTTACTGAAAACTGTAATATTTACAAGTGAAATGCATGAGTTTATTTTATAGAGTTTGTTCATATTGAGTAGCATTTAATTAAACTTTATATTATAGTTTTAAACTGTGCTGTTAGGTCTGTAATTAATTATAATTGTAGGAGAATACTTTCACATTTAGTCGGGGTTGAAAATGTTCCATTCTCACATCTTAGCAGCATTTCCTCTGGCAAATAAAAAGTTTTTAAAAAATTAGCCTTTTCCCATTATTGTTCATTTCATTATTATTTTTCAATTTATAATTAAATATGACTGATTACCTCCATAACCTTTTCCTTCGAAATCCTACTCCCTTGGCAGAAGGAGTGTAGGCTCACCATTTTGCAATCGTTGAAGCCTTTCTCTTTCCCGATTTTCTCTGTGACAAAATTTCCATATTATGCAAAAAAAAATATGATAACTTGCTTTGTGGTTATTAATTATGGTTAAGTAAGTATAATTAACTTTAATTAACCTGCATCCACCAGACAGCCATTCCAAATGGCGGTAATCTTGTCAAGAACCTCTCCGTCCAACTCCACCCCCTTGAGGAAGGTTGCTACTTGATTCTTTTTCACTTTCCCCTCCGGGGTCAGCTTAAAGTAGTAATAATATTGTAACATAAAAGTTGTTATAATTATGTAATTGTATAAAAATGTTCACAATTAAACTATAATTAAAATTGTATGCATGTTTAGTATTTATTTTATAAGTTAAAACTTGCCAACTCAAATGCTTTGTACGCGCACTGTGTATTACACTGAAAAGTTATTTTAAAATGATCAATTAAATTGAATTTAAAATCCAAAGTGAAATAATCTCTTTGATATATGGCTCATTTACATTATCGTCAAAATCATAACTCTCAAGGGTTGCATTCGGACCGGGATGCTTGTCATAGTCAACGGGGTTGCTCTTGCGGCACTCTTCATAAATCTTGTTCTCTCCGGAATGTTCAATCATTATCTGACATTTCATCCCTTCCAATGAAGGGAGAGATGCTGCGACAAATAAAAATGCAAAGTAGGCTGACATGATGATTTTCACTGAAAATGAATTTTTGTCTAATACTTTAGGGATAGCCATGCTAATGTTTTGTCTAAATAGCTAGGTCAGCTTAAATTATCTAGACTAGAACAAACTGTGAACAATGCTGAGAAAGATCTGAACTACTTATTATGGACTGAGCAACCGAATGCCTCAAATCTTATATGTATTTTAAGGGGAGAACGGAAAGAAGTCCATTCATTAGAAAGTTTCACAATTTCAGCTAACGTACATGAGCAAATAATGTCCGTGTCAAAAATCCTGGAATGCCGAGATTATAAATAATTTAAATTGCAGTAATTGCATTATATGCAACTGGCAAACAAATATCACGGTCATGATCATGACATGACCTTCAATCAAATGTATGGATGGACAGCTCGAATCTAACTAAACTCGGGAAAATTTTGATAATGGAAAGGTGATGACTACAAGTTTGAATTTGAATTGCATGCAATCATTTACTTCATCAAATTGAAAATGACAAATTAGTCATCGCTGACGCCAATTAAGTTGTCTCACGTGAAAAGTAATTTTATAAAAACGAGACATGAAGGATTATGCAATCGGAAATGAAAATGGAGTTTTCGGAGTAATTAAGGATTTAGATTGCCAAGTCATGTATGTGTTGGATTGCAATAATTGCTAATTGCTCTCGAATTAACGAATTTAACCTCAACTGCAATATATTATGACATATAGATCAAATCTGTTTTGCAGTATCGGAATTTACTCTAAAGGGAAGCTAGACAGGACTGTATAGGTAAGTAATTCCATTTATTTCCGGTATTGTGTCATCAATCATCATCACTATCATCAGTAATTGTAGATTTCGGGTAATTGCAGTCGTTTGCGACTGCGCCTATGAAAACAATTGTCAAATTATATAATATGTAGGATATAAGTTTACATGTGACTGTGACTGATGCAATTGTTGATGAATGAGCTAGTGATGGAATGATGGAATAACTAATATTAGATCATTTGCTAATTTTTCTTTGTTTTTATGTTTATTTTATGTTTAGAGCAGAAGCACATCAAAATATGCCTGTCAACTTTAATTATTTGCCATTAGTCTTTTCAGCAACATTTTCTCTGTATAAAAAATAGTAATCAAATTTGTTAAATCAATCAAACTGATTTTAAAATAATTTTATCAATTTAAAATGGTTTTAGTTATGCCTGAACATACCTCCAAAAGACCTTTCTCATGGAAGGTTCTAAATCCAAAGCAGAAGTCCATCAGCCTTATTGCCTTGCAATCGTTGAATCCCTTGTCTTTGGCAATTTTTTCTGTTGGAGTAATTATAAATGTGTATATATATTAGATATAATTAAATCTGATGCCAATTAATTACATTTCATATAAGCATAATTCTGCACGGACAAGCCATCGACCAGCCTCTACTTGTACACAAAAGGTTTCCTTCCAGGTTTATTCCGGAGGTTGATTGATTAATCATTTATGATTTAACATTTATACCTGTATCGGTGATGCACGTATTCCAAATTGCTGTAAGCTTTGTTAGAAGTTCTCCTTCCAGTTCACTATCCTTAAAATAAACTCCCACTTGGTCCGGTTTTACTTTCCCCTCAAGAGTTAGCTTCAAGGTGAGACATTTAAAAAAATATTCCATGATTTGTCATCGGATTATTTAAACAAACCATCAAAATTCAGTGGAAACTGTATTTAGTATGATTTATATAACTAGGACATACCATATCATGTCCCTTGTACACGCACTGCTGATTACACTAAATTTTAGGACAAAGTCAAGAAAAGAATTGCAAGTAATTTTATTACATATTATTATATATCAAACTCTGCTAGTGATAGCCTATTGAATTTGAAAGCTCATTTAAATCATTTACTCACATTATCATCAAAATCAAAGTCCTCCACAGTCATGTTCCCTTTCCGGCCAGGATGCTTTTCAAAGTCGACCGGGTTGCTTTTCAAACAATCCTGGAAGATCTTCCGTCCGTCTTCGGATAAGCTAATCATTACGCGACACTTGGTCCCCTCAGTCGAAGGCAGTAACATTACCGATAATACAACTAGAGATCCTAAAATAACCGAAGTAGCTTTCACAGAATTCATAATAAAATTGGCCATGATGTAATATGTAGATGTATTTTGGTAGGGTTAGAAGTGGTAAGGTTTTAACAAATGTTGGAAAGTTGCTCAAGTCTATAGTAAGCGGAACAATCAGTCAATCAGCAATGTTCGAAAAAATCTAGCCAAAATGACTAATGCAATTACTCAATTATATATAGCTTCTAAAAATTATTGATAGCTGTTCTCGATCAAATAACCACTCAAAATAATGGACATGTCAAACAAAATTACGGAAGGGCTGGACAATTATGATTTTGACTCTTTGTGATTGCTAAATTGCAACTTTTGAATCAGCTTCAAAGTCCGATACAAAAGAAGGATAATCGTATATGTATTATGAAAAATAATATTTGACTTTCGCAATAATAATAATATTCCAAGTCATGTCATCTCCCAATTATTTAAGGTGACTGTAAGATTACAAAGATATTTTTATACTTGATTCGATTTGAAACTAATTTACATTTGGTAACAACATTTACAATTTTCGTAATAGTATATGGAAGAATGAGAATATTTTATTTGGAATCGGAAATGAAAGGCCAATTTTTCAATCGAATATGTAGGGTCCTTTGTTCAGTGATGCCGATTTTTTTTCATATGATTGCATTTCAAGGCATAGCCAACTTTCCAATTTGGTTAGTTTGTTAGTGTCATATTGAGCTTACGTTTGTATTTTTCAGTACCTAATATCAATTACCATAATCTTATAACTACTACGTAACGTGTCCAAATTGTCTTATCTATGAAACTTTGCTCCCTTAACTCGAATGTGCTATCAGAATCGTATCGTTCAAACATTAACTTCTAAGTTAATATATGAATTGATGATAATTTCCTGCTCATTTTCATTCATTCATTCCATTCCTAAGAACTCAGCTCGGACTTTCTGGACATTCCCGAGAGATTTCCTTTCGTTGAATAGCACACGAGATCTAAAAAGGTCAAGTTCATTGACTTAGAATAGTGCGAGTACAGTCCACAAAGGAAATGCAAAAAGGTAGCTTATGTACAAAAATACACAACCGAAAACAATCCAAAATTCATATGTATAAACTTAAAACTCAAATTATTGATTGACTTGTTTGGCTGTGGAATGCCATTGATCCAACCAATCATAGCAATAGCCACAACCGTAACCGCAAATGTGTGACATTAAATCACACTCAAATGTTTAGAAACATTAGCTGATGATAGGTAAACAAGCATACATACGATCATTAAATGTCGGAAGACGGAACTACCAAACTAACCAGATTTTTACCTGGCAATAACAACAACCCAACCCATAAACATCAGAATTCCTTGCAGAATCTAAACTTATGAGCAGATTTTCGCCGATACGATATGATGATGTCTCATCATAAAAGATGGGGCGAGTCATTCATTTAATTTGTTGTGACAGTCGCTGACAGAAAATGCCAATGACTCATTCTGAAATTAATTCCACGTTCAAATGACTAATTGCTGAAGAAATAAATTACATACATACATTTGTATTTACCAATTGAAATGAAAATTATGAACTTTCTGTGATTTCATATGAGCCCATGCCCATACTGAATATTTTATACAAATAAAAACAAATTATGTAATATGATTTTGGCAAAAAGAATTAAAATGCATATACCTACCTATTATGTATATGCAAGTATGTAGTTAATCTCCACTTTGAGACAAAGGACAATGAAGAACTAATATTTCTTAAAATCAATTAATCTTCACAAGTCTAATTAAATTAAAGCAAGCAAAATATTATATGATACTTCGCTAAAGCACACACTTACTATTTCCTAATTCAATAATCCGGTGCCACTACTACTACTTACTTCTAATATTTAATACCTCGAGATAAAAGAAGCATTGCATTGCATTGCAATAATGAATATATTTGCTACTTTACTGACTTTTTATTTTCGGAACCATATCAGTTAAAATTATCCAGGCACGTCCGGAAGACTCCGGACATCATAATATATTTAAATATTTGCCACATACATTTTGGCCCCGTGTACAATTAATTTCACTGACAGATACAAAATATCGATCGTTAGTTACATCCTTTGGATTTCAATATACGACTAGTCACGAATAAATCATTTTGTATTTTAATCAAGTCATTTCCGTTCGTCAGCGGCAGAAATTTTCGTCTATCAATAAAGTCGTCGTTTCACTCTGGGGAACCGAGGACAAAGCGGACACAATACTGAAATCCCCCAAAACCAATTAAAAGATTGTCAGCAATTAATTAAGCTCAGATTCACTTAAGGTATGTACCTAAATTGCCGAATGTCATACTCCCTCTGTTATCCATCCTTTACTAATCATGCGATCTTTCCTTTGTCAGGGTCAAGAATGGGATGGAAGTTTCCAAGACTCTGGACATCCAGTCCAAGACGCTATGAAGTCTCCAAAGAGTTTCGCGAAGGTATACCCAATCCTGTCTTTCATCATATTCCGGAGTCCGATTTTGATAGGAACTCTCCCAAAAACGGTAGCATCAATAACACCTTACCAGGCATAATATTTGCCTTTCCGACAAAACCGACCTTCACCCGTCTGAATTCTTACGATCCGTATGCGGCTCAATCAGCCCTAGCTATAATTGGCAATGGATCGCTAGATCCCGAGAAAGGTCCTGGACGCTTATCAATCATCAACAACTTATCATCAACGAAGGACGAGGAGAAATCGAAGGAATACAAAGGAATAAAAAAGTATGGTGGCCTGCTCCTCACCCTCTCAGCAAGCTTATGTTTCTCCCTGGTCGTCATGTTCGTGAAAATGCTGAAGGACTATGACTTCGATCCTTATGGGGGCTCATTCTGGAGATATTTTGGGACTGTGGTGCCCACCATCCCCCTGCTCCTATTTTTTGAATGTGGACCAGGTTATACCAAACAAGACTCCGTCTTTACCGGGGTCTGGCCAATTTTTCAAAACAAGAATTGGAAAGCCTGGCTAGGCCTATTGAGCAGAGGTCTGGTTGGCTCCACCTCAGTAATCCTCCGCTACTATGCCCTACAATATCTAACTGTGGGGGACACCCTGGTGATCACCTATTCAACCCCTGTGCTGGTCGCCATCCTGGCTCATTTCTTCCTCAAGGAAAGATGCGGGGTCCCATCATCATCGCATTCATCACTTTATGTGGCGTCGTGATCGTAGCCAAACCGCCCATTATCACAGGAGCAAAGGAATTTGACACAAATACTCTGATTGGAACTGGATACGCCTGCGCCTCCCTATTTTGCTCGGCCTTGATTGTCATCCTAACCCGAAAAATTCGCAAGGTTCACTTCACTGTTACCATCCTTGTCGTGGGGATTATCGGAGTTGTTCAGGCATTGACAATGACCTTCTTCTTTGGCCATTTCAACATGCCAACCAAATTGATGGATTCCCTACTCGTGACTGGTGTATCAGTATTATCCTTTTTGGGGCAAATTGCCATAATCTTGGCACTCAAGTTTGAGCAGGCCGGACCTGTCGCATTGTTAAGGTCCACTGATGTGCTATTCGGGTTCCTATTTCAGTACCTTTTCCTTAATGTTGTGCCTGATATTTTCAGTGCGGTGGGGGCGGGGATTGTACTGACATGCGTTTTGTCAATTGGGTTCCGGAAATGGCTAAATGGGCTACCGCAAGGTGATAAGCGACGGAGGCGATGGTGGCTTATATTAAAATAGAGAATTGAATTGTTTTTATTTGCTAATTAAATCAAACGTTTGTATTGAATTGAATCCATGTTAGTGCTGTCTATCTAGCATAAATTATTGTTTTTATGATATTGAATTTTGATATTCATCGATAATATCCACAATTGCAAGCAACATGCCTTTAGCGAAGCATATCATTACTACATCTTACGGACGCTGGAAATAAATAGATAATCCTCTGATCTCCAGTTACTTATATCAGACAAGAGCAACTCTGAATGTAGGTATTGTAAGGAATGCACACTGGAATGTGATATGATGGTACATATTTGCTTGTTGACTCATAATCACAATTAGCAATCCCATCTTAAGTCAGCAGAATCATAACAGCAGCTTTTGAGCATTCAGTCAATGATCAACATTGATCGCATTCCTACTCGCTATTAATCATCGCCTTTACTTAAGTAAGACGGTAAACTGGCTAAATATTTCCGAGCACATGACAAAAAGTTAGAGATGGAGAAAATCAGTGATGCCGTTCCAGAAAATTTAAAATGCCCCATTTGCTTTGGCATGCCGGAGGACAAGGTGTTCCAATGCAAGGATGGCCATATAGTTTGTGAGGAGTGCTACTCCAAATTACACGAATGCCCGCAATGTCGAGCTCCATATGGTGAAGATAAGATTCGAAATAGACATGTGGAGGGGATGTTGGATGAGCTGGAGTTTGACTGCGCTTATAAGGATTCTGGTTGTAGAGAAAAATTTGGGAGGAAGAGTATTCAAGGTCATTTGAATGATTGTCCGTTTAAGCCTTCCAGGTAAAGTATTTGCCAATTGTAAGTTTAATTGGATTACTGAAATTGGGGTGTTTTGCATCCAAAAGAAATTGTCTTACTTAATTTTCTCTATTTTGCAGATTAAATGCTATCAATATTTGCAAAATGATTGGATTCAGCGATTGTGGTTTTAGCATCAGGAAATGGGAAACGTCTCAAGCAATCCAACATTTCCAATCTGAACACAATCTTTTCATCTGTGACTCTCTCAGGATGGAACAGAGGTTGGAAGATTTCTCAGCGATTATTTTTCAGTCCGGAAATGACAATGGAGACCAGGCCAAAGATCAAAGGGGTGGGTGGGATATTATCCTGTGGAGGCAGACCATCTTGGATGTGAAATCAGAGGGATGTGCATTTCTGATTCTGACAATATATAACGAAAAGGACAAGTCCGTTTCTTGGATCCCATTTCACATGGAATATGAAGCTTCAACTGATCTACCAATGCCGAAAGTTGAGTTTTTCATTCGTAATACAACTGAAAATGTTTTATTACCCTCATTGGGATGGAGAATGACATCCGTGGATATTTTCAAGGCTGGGAACCTTCTCCCAGACCAGTATCCATTTCGCCTCCCGACCTCCCTTTTGAACGGTTACACTGTGGGAGGGAGTTTGATGGTCAAGGTCATAATTAAAAAAGAAAATCCAGGTACAGCAATAGCAAATGGAATCGGAGGATGTCCCAATGAGAATCGTGTAATCTGCACTTCATCTAGAGCAGCAGCAACTTTACATGTGGCACCCTCAGAACCTCACCCGCCACACTTGCCCCCTCGAACTCAACCGTCTACTTTAATGTCGGGAACCCGTTTCAGAACGTCCCACAGTCCATCTCCCTCTCCACTGCAACCACCATCGTTGCCATTCAACGTGTTTCATGGAGCTCGTCATGGAACCAATCTCACTCCCGCCCGTCCTTACCGTCGTCTTGCACCATCTCCCCCACCGTTACAGTCGACATGTCCTGGAACACCTCAATATTCCCGTCCCCTTCCAGACCCACCGCTACAGTCGCCATGTAATGGAATATCTCATCATTATCTCTCCCGTCCCCTACCAGATCCACCCGCACCATCCAACGTATTTCCTCTCATCCTTCATCCATGAAATTCATTGCCACTTTCGTTTCCACCTCCGCTGGGTAAGACTTTTAGGCGTGGGTGGATGAGCCGTAGACGATTTTAGATGACCAGTAGTCCTGTTGTACCTGTTGTAGTGTAATGTGCGCATAAATACTTAAATATTATGAATGCTAATATCATAATTATAATCTCATAATCTATAAAATCATTGTTTTGGCTTTTCCTAAAAATCATTTTATTCATTTGAGACATTTGCAAATATAAAATATTTCCTACATTTAGAATTTAGACATGCATATTTATTTCTTAAATTCGATAAAATAAATACAAATGTACCTAAAAGGTACAGCAAATTAACTCTAAAAAATGAAAAGTTCGGCATTTTGGGAAATGGCTTGGCTTGAATTTCATTTTCAAAGCATCTTGTCCCAGTCATTCTGTAAATGCCAGATACAGCGGTAACGCTTGCATCTTTAATCTTTACTTACATACTGTGGGTGGAACTGAATGAGTTAACACTCGACTGGGGTGGAGTTGACACCGGGGGCCAAGACATTGAAAAATTTTAGACGATTTTTTTTTCAAGCGTGACCCTATGATATTATTACATCAATCGACTCAGAATTGAATTCTGAACAACTTTGACCCTATGCATTATGGTCGAATTCGAACTTTTTTTTTCAACTGGACTTCACTAATTGATTCAGAATTCAATTCTACACAACTTTGACCCTTAGCATTTTTGTCAGAAAACAGTTACTTTTTTAGATAATCGCCAAAGTTCAAAATATAATCTAATTTGCAATCCAACCCATATTTACCATCAAACCTACAATTTAAAATGGAAAATTGGGTTGGATTTAACTTCTCGGTTGGATTTTTAGATTGAACACGCCACCAAATTTTGTTTTATTTTCTTAAGGGGATTTTTTATTGCAGATCTCGACGAATCTCATTATCCTGAATCCAAAAAACACATTTTCGAAATTTCGAAAAATTTAGAAAAATTTATATTTTTCAATTTTTCAATTTTTTTCAATATTTTTCAGGTTTTTCTTAAGAAAAACTTTTTAAAAAAATTGAAAAAAAAGTTGGGACTTAGAAAATTTTTCGAAATTTTTTGAAATTTCGAAAATGTGTTTTTTGGATTCAGGATGATGAGATTCGTCGAGATCTGCAATAAAAAAAATCCCCTTAAGAAAATAAAACAAAATTTGGTGGCGTGTTCAATCTAAAAATCCAACCGAGAAGTTAAATCCAACCCAATTTTCCATTTTAAATTGTAGGTTTGATGGTAAATATGGGTTGGATTGCAAATTAGATTATATTTTGAACTTTGGCGATTATCTAAAAAAGTAACTGTTTTCTGACAAAAATGCTAAGGGTCAAAGTTGTGTAGAATTGAATTCTGAATCAATTAGTGTAAAAAAAAAATTTTTGGAAAAATTTTTCTAAGTCCAGTTGAAAAAAAAAGTTCGAATTCGACCATAATGCATAGGGTCAAAGTTGTTCAGAATTCAATTCTGAGTCGATTGATGTAATAATATCATAGGGTCACGCTTGAAAAAAAAATCGTCTAAAATTTTTCAATGTCTTGGCCCCCGGTGTCAACTCCACCCCAGTCGAGTGTTAACTCATTCAGTTCCACCCACAGTATGTAAGTAAAGATTAAAGATGCAAGCGTTACCGCTGTATCTGGCATTTACAGAATGACTGGGACAAGATGCTTTGAAAATGAAATTCAAGCCAAGCCATTTCCCAAAATGCCGAACTTTTCATTTTTTAGAGTTAATTTGCTGTACCTTTTAGGTACATTTGTATTTATTTTATCGAATTTAAGAAATAAATATGCATGTCTAAATTCTAAATGTAGGAAATATTTTATATTTGCAAATGTCTCAAATGAATAAAATGATTTTTAGGAAAAGCCAAAACAATGATTTTATAGATTATGAGATTATAATTATGATATTAGCATTCATAATATTTAAGTATTTATGCGCACATTACACTACAACAGGTACAACAGGACTACTGGTCATCTAAAATCGTCTACGGCTCATCCACCCACGCCTAAAAGTCTTACCCAGCGGAGGTGGAAACGAAAGTGGCAATGAATTTCATGGATGAAGGATGAGAGGAAATACGTTGGATGGTGCGGGTGGATCTGGTAGGGGACGGGAGAGATAATGATGAGATATTCCATTACATGGCGACTGTAGCGGTGGGTCTGGAAGGGGACGGGAATATTGAGGTGTTCCAGGACATGTCGACTGTAACGGTGGGGGAGATGGTGCAAGACGACGGTAAGGACGGGCGGGAGTGAGATTGGTTCCATGACGAGCTCCATGAAACACGTTGAATGGCAACGATGGTGGTTGCAGTGGAGAGGGAGATGGACTGTGGGACGTTCTGAAACGGGTTCCCGACATTAAAGTAGACGGTTGAGTTCGAGGGGGCAAGTGTGGCGGGTGAGGTTCTGAGGGTGCCACATGTAAAGTTGCTGCTGCTCTAGATGAAGTGCAGATTACACGATTCTCATTGGGACATCCTCCGATTCCATTTGCTATTGCTGTACCTGGATTTTCTTTTTTAATTATGACCTTGACCATCAAACTCCCTCCCACAGTGTAACCGTTCAAAAGGGAGGTCGGGAGGCGAAATGGATACTGGTCTGGGAGAAGGTTCCCAGCCTTGAAAATATCCACGGATGTCATTCTCCATCCCAATGAGGGTAATAAAACATTTTCAGTTGTATTACGAATGAAAAACTCAACTTTCGGCATTGGTAGATCAGTTGAAGCTTCATATTCCATGTGAAATGGGATCCAAGAAACGGACTTGTCCTTTTCGTTATATATTGTCAGAATCAGAAATGCACATCCCTCTGATTTCACATCCAAGATGGTCTGCCTCCACAGGATAATATCCCACCCACCCCTTTGATCTTTGGCCTGGTCTCCATTGTCATTTCCGGACTGAAAAATAATCGCTGAGAAATCTTCCAACCTCTGTTCCATCCTGAGAGAGTCACAGATGAAAAGATTGTGTTCAGATTGGAAATGTTGGATTGCTTGAGACGTTTCCCATTTCCTGATGCTAAAACCACAATCGCTGAATCCAATCATTTTGCAAATATTGATAGCATTTAATCTGCAAAATAGAGAAAATTAAGTAAGACAATTTCTTTTGGATGCAAAACACCCCAATTTCAGTAATCCAATTAAACTTACAATTGGCAAATACTTTACCTGGAAGGCTTAAACGGACAATCATTCAAATGACCTTGAATACTCTTCCTCCCAAATTTTTCTCTACAACCAGAATCCTTATAAGCGCAGTCAAACTCCAGCTCATCCAACATCCCCTCCACATGTCTATTTCGAATCTTATCTTCACCATATGGAGCTCGACATTGCGGGCATTCGTGTAATTTGGAGTAGCACTCCTCACAAACTATATGGCCATCCTTGCATTGGAACACCTTGTCCTCCGGCATGCCAAAGCAAATGGGGCATTTTAAATTTTCTGGAACGGCATCACTGATTTTCTCCATCTCTAACTTTTTGTCATGTGCTCGGAAATATTTAGCCAGTTTACCGTCTTACTTAAGTAAAGGCGATGATTAATAGCGAGTAGGAATGCGATCAATGTTGATCATTGACTGAATGCTCAAAAGCTGCTGTTATGATTCTGCTGACTTAAGATGGGATTGCTAATTGTGATTATGAGTCAACAAGCAAATATGTACCATCATATCACATTCCAGTGTGCATTCCTTACAATACCTACATTCAGAGTTGCTCTTGTCTGATATAAGTAACTGGAGATCAGAGGATTATCTATTTATTTCCAGCGTCCGTAAGATGTAGTAATGATATGCTTCGCTAAAGGCATGTTGCTTGCAATTGTGGATATTATCGATGAATATCAAAATTCAATATCATAAAAACAATAATTTATGCTAGATAGACAGCACTAACATGGATTCAATTCAATACAAACGTTTGATTTAATTAGCAAATAAAAACAATTCAATTCTCTATTTTAATATAAGCCACCATCGCCTCCGTCGCTTATCACCTTGCGGTAGCCCATTTAGCCATTTCCGGAACCCAATTGACAAAACGCATGTCAGTACAATCCCCGCCCCCACCGCACTGAAAATATCAGGCACAACATTAAGGAAAAGGTACTGAAATAGGAACCCGAATAGCACATCAGTGGACCTTAACAATGCGACAGGTCCGGCCTGCTCAAACTTGAGTGCCAAGATTATGGCAATTTGCCCCAAAAAGGATAATACTGATACACCAGTCACGAGTAGGGAATCCATCAATTTGGTTGGCATGTTGAAATGGCCAAAGAAGAAGGTCATTGTCAATGCCTGAACAACTCCGATAATCCCCACGACAAGGATGGTAACAGTGAAGTGAACCTTGCGAATTTTTCGGGTTAGGATGACAATCAAGGCCGAGCAAAATAGGGAGGCGCAGGCGTATCCAGTTCCAATCAGAGTATTTGTGTCAAATTCCTTTGCTCCTGTGATAATGGGCGGTTTGGCTACGATCACGACGCCACATAAAGTGATGAATGCGATGATGATGGGACCCCGCATCTTTCCTTGAGGAAGAAATGAGCCAGGATGGCGACCAGCACAGGGGTTGAATAGGTGATCACCAGGGTGTCCCCCACAGTTAGATATTGTAGGGCATAGTAGCGGAGGATTACTGAGGTGGAGCCAACCAGACCTCTGCTCAATAGGCCTAGCCAGGCTTTCCAATTCTTGTTTTGAAAAATTGGCCAGACCCCGGTAAAGACGGAGTCTTGTTTGGTATAACCTGGTCCACATTCAAAAAATAGGAGCAGGGGGATGGTGGGCACCACAGTCCCAAAATATCTCCAGAATGAGCCCCCATAAGGATCGAAGTCATAGTCCTTCAGCATTTTCACGAACATGACGACCAGGGAGAAACATAAGCTTGCTGAGAGGGTGAGGAGCAGGCCACCATACTTTTTTATTCCTTTGTATTCCTTCGATTTCTCCTCGTCCTTCGTTGATGATAAGTTGTTGATGATTGATAAGCGTCCAGGACCTTTCTCGGGATCTAGCGATCCATTGCCAATTATAGCTAGGGCTGATTGAGCCGCATACGGATCGTAAGAATTCAGACGGGTGAAGGTCGGTTTTGTCGGAAAGGCAAATATTATGCCTGGTAAGGTGTTATTGATGCTACCGTTTTTGGGAGAGTTCCTATCAAAATCGGACTCCGGAATATGATGAAAGACAGGATTGGGTATACCTTCGCGAAACTCTTTGGAGACTTCATAGCGTCTTGGACTGGATGTCCAGAGTCTTGGAAACTTCCATCCCATTCTTGACCCTGACAAAGGAAAGATCGCATGATTAGTAAAGGATGGATAACAGAGGGAGTATGACATTCGGCAATTTAGGTACATACCTTAAGTGAATCTGAGCTTAATTAATTGCTGACAATCTTTTAATTGGTTTTGGGGGATTTCAGTATTGTGTCCGCTTTGTCCTCGGTTCCCCAGAGTGAAACGACGACTTTATTGATAGACGAAAATTTCTGCCGCTGACGAACGGAAATGACTTGATTAAAATACAAAATGATTTATTCGTGACTAGTCGTATATTGAAATCCAAAGGATGTAACTAACGATCGATATTTTGTATCTGTCAGTGAAATTAATTGTACACGGGGCCAAAATGTATGTGGCAAATATTTAAATATATTATGATGTCCGGAGTCTTCCGGACGTGCCTGGATAATTTTAACTGATATGGTTCCGAAAATAAAAAGTCAGTAAAGTAGCAAATATATTCATTATTGCAATGCAATGCAATGCTTCTTTTATCTCGAGGTATTAAATATTAGAAGTAAGTAGTAGTAGTGGCACCGGATTATTGAATTAGGAAATAGTAAGTGTGTGCTTTAGCGAAGTATCATATAATATTTTGCTTGCTTTAATTTAATTAGACTTGTGAAGATTAATTGATTTTAAGAAATATTAGTTCTTCATTGTCCTTTGTCTCAAAGTGGAGATTAACTACATACTTGCATATACATAATAGGTAGGTATATGCATTTTAATTCTTTTTGCCAAAATCATATTACATAATTTGTTTTTATTTGTATAAAATATTCAGTATGGGCATGGGCTCATATGAAATCACAGAAAGTTCATAATTTTCATTTCAATTGGTAAATACAAATGTATGTATGTAATTTATTTCTTCAGCAATTAGTCATTTGAACGTGGAATTAATTTCAGAATGAGTCATTGGCATTTTCTGTCAGCGACTGTCACAACAAATTAAATGAATGACTCGCCCCATCTTTTATGATGAGACATCATCATATCGTATCGGCGAAAATCTGCTCATAAGTTTAGATTCTGCAAGGAATTCTGATGTTTATGGGTTGGGTTGTTGTTATTGCCAGGTAAAAATCTGGTTAGTTTGGTAGTTCCGTCTTCCGACATTTAATGATCGTATGTATGCTTGTTTACCTATCATCAGCTAATGTTTCTAAACATTTGAGTGTGATTTAATGTCACACATTTGCGGTTACGGTTGTGGCTATTGCTATGATTGGTTGGATCAATGGCATTCCACAGCCAAACAAGTCAATCAATAATTTGAGTTTTAAGTTTATACATATGAATTTTGGATTGTTTTCGGTTGTGTATTTTTGTACATAAGCTACCTTTTTGCATTTCCTTTGTGGACTGTACTCGCACTATTCTAAGTCAATGAACTTGACCTTTTTAGATCTCGTGTGCTATTCAACGAAAGGAAATCTCTCGGGAATGTCCAGAAAGTCCGAGCTGAGTTCTTAGGAATGGAATGAATGAATGAAAATGAGCAGGAAATTATCATCAATTCATATATTAACTTAGAAGTTAATGTTTGAACGATACGATTCTGATAGCACATTCGAGTTAAGGGAGCAAAGTTTCATAGATAAGACAATTTGGACACGTTACGTAGTAGTTATAAGATTATGGTAATTGATATTAGGTACTGAAAAATACAAACGTAAGCTCAATATGACACTAACAAACTAACCAAATTGGAAAGTTGGCTATGCCTTGAAATGCAATCATATGAAAAAAAATCGGCATCACTGAACAAAGGACCCTACATATTCGATTGAAAAATTGGCCTTTCATTTCCGATTCCAAATAAAATATTCTCATTCTTCCATATACTATTACGAAAATTGTAAATGTTGTTACCAAATGTAAATTAGTTTCAAATCGAATCAAGTATAAAAATATCTTTGTAATCTTACAGTCACCTTAAATAATTGGGAGATGACATGACTTGGAATATTATTATTATTGCGAAAGTCAAATATTATTTTTCATAATACATATACGATTATCCTTCTTTTGTATCGGACTTTGAAGCTGATTCAAAAGTTGCAATTTAGCAATCACAAAGAGTCAAAATCATAATTGTCCAGCCCTTCCGTAATTTTGTTTGACATGTCCATTATTTTGAGTGGTTATTTGATCGAGAACAGCTATCAATAATTTTTAGAAGCTATATATAATTGAGTAATTGCATTAGTCATTTTGGCTAGATTTTTTCGAACATTGCTGATTGACTGATTGTTCCGCTTACTATAGACTTGAGCAACTTTCCAACATTTGTTAAAACCTTACCACTTCTAACCCTACCAAAATACATCTACATATTACATCATGGCCAATTTTATTATGAATTCTGTGAAAGCTACTTCGGTTATTTTAGGATCTCTAGTTGTATTATCGGTAATGTTACTGCCTTCGACTGAGGGGACCAAGTGTCGCGTAATGATTAGCTTATCCGAAGACGGACGGAAGATCTTCCAGGATTGTTTGAAAAGCAACCCGGTCGACTTTGAAAAGCATCCTGGCCGGAAAGGGAACATGACTGTGGAGGACTTTGATTTTGATGATAATGTGAGTAAATGATTTAAATGAGCTTTCAAATTCAATAGGCTATCACTAGCAGAGTTTGATATATAATAATATGTAATAAAATTACTTGCAATTCTTTTCTTGACTTTGTCCTAAAATTTAGTGTAATCAGCAGTGCGTGTACAAGGGACATGATATGGTATGTCCTAGTTATATAAATCATACTAAATACAGTTTCCACTGAATTTTGATGGTTTGTTTAAATAATCCGATGACAAATCATGGAATATTTTTTTAAATGTCTCACCTTGAAGCTAACTCTTGAGGGGAAAGTAAAACCGGACCAAGTGGGAGTTTATTTTAAGGATAGTGAACTGGAAGGAGAACTTCTAACAAAGCTTACAGCAATTTGGAATACGTGCATCACCGATACAGGTATAAATGTTAAATCATAAATGATTAATCAATCAACCTCCGGAATAAACCTGGAAGGAAACCTTTTGTGTACAAGTAGAGGCTGGTCGATGGCTTGTCCGTGCAGAATTATGCTTATATGAAATGTAATTAATTGGCATCAGATTTAATTATATCTAATATATATACACATTTATAATTACTCCAACAGAAAAAATTGCCAAAGACAAGGGATTCAACGATTGCAAGGCAATAAGGCTGATGGACTTCTGCTTTGGATTTAGAACCTTCCATGAGAAAGGTCTTTTGGAGGTATGTTCAGGCATAACTAAAACCATTTTAAATTGATAAAATTATTTTAAAATCAGTTTGATTGATTTAACAAATTTGATTACTATTTTTTATACAGAGAAAATGTTGCTGAAAAGACTAATGGCAAATAATTAAAGTTGACAGGCATATTTTGATGTGCTTCTGCTCTAAACATAAAATAAACATAAAAACAAAGAAAAATTAGCAAATGATCTAATATTAGTTATTCCATCATTCCATCACTAGCTCATTCATCAACAATTGCATCAGTCACAGTCACATGTAAACTTATATCCTACATATTATATAATTTGACAATTGTTTTCATAGGCGCAGTCGCAAACGACTGCAATTACCCGAAATCTACAATTACTGATGATAGTGATGATGATTGATGACACAATACCGGAAATAAATGGAATTACTTACCTATACAGTCCTGTCTAGCTTCCCTTTAGAGTAAATTCCGATACTGCAAAACAGATTTGATCTATATGTCATAATATATTGCAGTTGAGGTTAAATTCGTTAATTCGAGAGCAATTAGCAATTATTGCAATCCAACACATACATGACTTGGCAATCTAAATCCTTAATTACTCCGAAAACTCCATTTTCATTTCCGATTGCATAATCCTTCATGTCTCGTTTTTATAAAATTACTTTTCACGTGAGACAACTTAATTGGCGTCAGCGATGACTAATTTGTCATTTTCAATTTGATGAAGTAAATGATTGCATGCAATTCAAATTCAAACTTGTAGTCATCACCTTTCCATTATCAAAATTTTCCCGAGTTTAGTTAGATTCGAGCTGTCCATCCATACATTTGATTGAAGGTCATGTCATGATCATGACCGTGATATTTGTTTGCCAGTTGCATATAATGCAATTACTGCAATTTAAATTATTTATAATCTCGGCATTCCAGGATTTTTGACACGGACATTATTTGCTCATGTACGTTAGCTGAAATTGTGAAACTTTCTAATGAATGGACTTCTTTCCGTTCTCCCCTTAAAATACATATAAGATTTGAGGCATTCGGTTGCTCAGTCCATAATAAGTAGTTCAGATCTTTCTCAGCATTGTTCACAGTTTGTTCTAGTCTAGATAATTTAAGCTGACCTAGCTATTTAGACAAAACATTAGCATGGCTATCCCTAAAGTATTAGACAAAAATTCATTTTCAGTGAAAATCATCATGTCAGCCTACTTTGCATTTTTATTTGTCGCAGCATCTCTCCCTTCATTGGAAGGGATGAAATGTCAGATAATGATTGAACATTCCGGAGAGAACAAGATTTATGAAGAGTGCCGCAAGAGCAACCCCGTTGACTATGACAAGCATCCCGGTCCGAATGCAACCCTTGAGAGTTATGATTTTGACGATAATGTAAATGAGCCATATATCAAAGAGATTATTTCACTTTGGATTTTAAATTCAATTTAATTGATCATTTTAAAATAACTTTTCAGTGTAATACACAGTGCGCGTACAAAGCATTTGAGTTGGCAAGTTTTAACTTATAAAATAAATACTAAACATGCATACAATTTTAATTATAGTTTAATTGTGAACATTTTTATACAATTACATAATTATAACAACTTTTATGTTACAATATTATTACTACTTTAAGCTGACCCCGGAGGGGAAAGTGAAAAAGAATCAAGTAGCAACCTTCCTCAAGGGGGTGGAGTTGGACGGAGAGGTTCTTGACAAGATTACCGCCATTTGGAATGGCTGTCTGGTGGATGCAGGTTAATTAAAGTTAATTATACTTACTTAACCATAATTAATAACCACAAAGCAAGTTATCATATTTTTTTTTGCATAATATGGAAATTTTGTCACAGAGAAAATCGGGAAAGAGAAAGGCTTCAACGATTGCAAAATGGTGAGCCTACACTCCTTCTGCCAAGGGAGTAGGATTTCGAAGGAAAAGGTTATGGAGGTAATCAGTCATATTTAATTATAAATTGAAAAATAATAATGAAATGAACAATAATGGGAAAAGGCTAATTTTTTAAAAACTTTTTATTTGCCAGAGGAAATGCTGCTAAGATGTGAGAATGGAACATTTTCAACCCCGACTAAATGTGAAAGTATTCTCCTACAATTATAATTAATTACAGACCTAACAGCACAGTTTAAAACTATAATATAAAGTTTAATTAAATGCTACTCAATATGAACAAACTCTATAAAATAAACTCATGCATTTCACTTGTAAATATTACAGTTTTCAGTAAATATTAGTTTTCCTCAAGTCAGTCATAATCATAATCAACATCTCTAAATCATAAATTCTTAGCAATAAAAAGCTATTAGAAATTTAATCAACTTGATTTCATGTCATGACTCTTGCTGACGCTTCCTCCACTCGATTTTCACTTTTCATGAAGATGCTCTCATGTTGAATTTTACTTTGTTCATTGATTTCATCAGAAAAGGGTGCTTTTAGGAATGGAATATAGAATGAGCCGAGCCACGTGAAAATGCAACCCACACATGAGGGAAAAGTCAGCTGCAGAACTGTTCCACTTCCACTTATCGTTATCAACTTGATTGTGAATTGTGAAATGTGAAATGAATGGTGTTTAGAAATTTAGAATGAACAGAAGAATAGAGAGTATCAGATTTAATTGGGGAAAAAGACTACAAGATTAATTGTAATTAGTGTAGTCAGTCATACAATACATAATAGTTAGGTCTTAAGTATGGATATATCAGCAAGTTTAAATTAAATAGGAGAGCTCATTTAAACGATACTCTGTCTGGGATTTACCTAATCGGATTTGATTGTTGACCAACAAGAAAGGTAAAGTATAGTAAAGGTAAGCATTTTACTTTACTAATTAATTAAACACTAACTCACCAACTACTTTAGTTGCTAAATTTTGTGTTTGGTTTGATTGTTGATGGAGGGAGAAGTTAAGCCAAATGACGACGTGCATATGACTGTACTGTGATTAGGATTATAAATGAACCAAAAAGCTAAAGTGCTTTTAAATTGTTAATTGTTTTTAGAGTTATCAGGTCGGGGTCAGGTTCCAGTCCAGCTATTTTGCAGCAGTAACAAATGACGGCATTTGGATCTCTCCTAGTTCCTCAATCTGAATCGTCCTGAATTTTTAACTACACAGATAATTGCGCAATTAATATGTGAGGACACTCTTCCTTGAGGATTGTTAAATTGTTGACAATTTGTTATCGTTAATGCATCTGTAATTACTATTACTAATTAATAATTAATCGTTTTTTTTCTTCTTTTCAGTATTATGTGGATCTTTGGATATGGCTCCCTAGTTTGGAAGGTGGATTTCCCCTACACCCACAAGTTGATTGGCTACATTAAGGGCTATGACAGGCGCTTTTGGCAGGCCAGCATTGACCATAGGGGCACACCGGAAAAGGTAAATCATTGGTCAAATGTCAAATTAATAGCTAAATAATAAATTAAATGGGACAATAGGAGCAATTCAATTTAAAAAACACAATTGGGAATTAATTTTTGTTTGTCAATTTGTCATTTTTAGCCTGGAAGAGTTGTGACGCTTGTACCTTCATCAGACCCTGAGGTAACTAAATCAGAAGAACATTTAAAAAATAATGCTTTGTGTAATATGTTACAAATAATTTAGTTTTTAATTTAAATGGTAATTGTATTGTATGGGTAAGGCTAAAGTATGGGGCGTCTGCTACCAAGTCCAAGATAATGCCTCCCTGGCCAAGTTGAACGAAAGGGAAAAGCGTTTCTCCCAAATGTCGATGAATTTCTTTCCCCAACAAGAAGGAAACCTATTAAATTCAATCTCGAACATTCCCACTACCTGCAACATCCCAATCCCAGCAGTAACCTATATAGGACCTGAGAACGGTCCCTTATTCCTAGGTGAAGCTAGTATTGAAGACATTAGCGCTCAGATTGTCGGCGCCCAGGGTCCTAGTGGGGCTAATTCAGAGTATATTTTTAAACTTGCGGATTTTATGAGATCCCAATTTCCTTCTGTTCGAGATGATCATTTGTTTCAAATTGAAGCTCGGTTGCAGACCCTCATTCCCAAATAGATATACATTTAATATTATTTCTTCCTTCAACGATGTATTTTTGTATTTTAAACCCTTTCTAAATTAAAATGAAATAAACCCAATTGTCTTTTAAATTGCAAGTAACAACCTATTTAAAGTTGTATATTTTTATTTCTGAATTGACATTTCATATTTATTTATTTTTTATTTTTATTTTTTAAGGCCAGTGTTTGGGGAGCTGCATACAAAATAGATGACACGAGGGTGGATGAGGTCCTCCGTCACTTGGATCACCGGGAAGTAATGGGATATGAAAAGGTTCCCATCCTCCTCCACCCCATTTCAAAACATCCCTTAAATGAACTTCCCGGACCTGCTGGTCAGGACCAGGAGGAAGTTCTCCGGCCTTTTGAAGTGACCATGTACTACGGCTCCAGTCAAAATGAACATTACGTGGGAGAAGCTCCCATTGATGTGTTAGCCCAGCGAATTTGGGAATCCGTCGGACCCAGCGGGGCCAACAAGGACTATCTATTTAACTTAGCGAACGCCATGAGAAGTATTAAGGAGCTGCTGCCAGCAGATGCAAGACAACAATGTTTAAAATCAGAAAATGATGTGGTGGACTCCCATCTAAGTCAACTGGAAACTATTGTGATGCAATTAGAAAAGAGAATTGATGTAGCTAATATAGGGTAATGAAAATGTTATGGTCAATTCATCACAAAAATCGTGACGTATTTTATTTTTCTTGCGCAATTTTATTCAACTTATCAAATTCTTGTAGAAATTCAAAGTGAATTTTATATATTATTATTCTACTATATTTTTATATGCTCATTTGACTCATTCTAAAAATATGTCCGGCACAATCTGCAGTTTTCTGTCAAATTAAATTAAGAACATTGATGAATTTATATTTTAACTTTTATATTTCATCATATTAATTTCGAAAATTCATAAAAGACCACAACTTGCGTAATCGTAAGCAGACAAACACCTACCATAAATCAAACATGTAAACCACATATTGAACCAAGATAATGTACTATTTGCAATCTCATTTCAATTCTTTCAGCTCTGATTTTGAGTTCACTCACAGTTCACATTGATTTTCATTACATTTTAGTCCAGGCAGTGTTAGAAGAGCTACAGCAACTTTTCACTCCATTCATTTAGCATGGAGTCTGGCGAAGGAAGCCTTTTGCGGAGTACAGGATCCAGCCACAAATACCGAATTTTCTTCTATCACCAAGTTTTACCATACCACTCCATGAAGACCATAAAGGTTGCAGTAACTTGACGGAATTGAATTGAACAAAAATGCTCCTGCTTTACCATTCTAGCTTGCTTCATTTTACATCGGACGAACATTGTGTTATGCTATGCTGCGATGTGAACATGTTGTTGGTACTGAGAATAAGAATTTAAAATAGCAAATTCATTGTCCATATTTAAATATCATGAAGCATATTACTATAATTTATTGTACAGTTAGAATTAAGAATTAACTACATACCTATTTTAATCTCATGAAACCAGATGTTTCAGTTTTCAGTGAGATTTTTAGAAGTGAGATTTAATTTTTATGCGGAATATACGATGATAATGATGATGAATTATTTAATGATGAATTTATACTCGAGGGTATTTTAACAAAGTTTCGTCAAAATTGTTTCTAAAATGAAATTAACTGTACCAATAATTGTGTCATGTCATGCATTTTATTTCATACTGAATTGGATATTTATATAATATTTATTTAAAATCGAATTCAGATTCAGGGACATGAATATACCGGAATTGTAATTAATTTGAATTAAATAGTAATAGTTTGAATATAGTAAAGTTAAAGTTGTATAGTGAGTACTGAATAGAGCACAAAAACAAGGGAAGGGAGATGAAGTTGAATGAGTTTGTTCAGGATCAGAAGTCGTCAGGAAGAAGAAATTGATTGACTCTCTCCAGTAGTCAGTAATCAAGAACAAATTAATTATACATCGGCCCAAGTATTTCCAACACCGCCAAGTGCGCCAAATTCTGAAATTAATTATAAATAAATTATCGTATCGTTAGTACGTATTCCATTTTCTATTCCAGCATGCTTTAAGTTTCATAAAAATTATCTATGTATTTTGTCGTTACCTTTGATGCTCCTCTTGTTCCTCATTGGTTGTGAGTTCCAAGTGTTGCCTACACCTCCGAGAGCTCCCACTTCTATTATTTCACAAATTCATACAAATATGGACAATTAGATTTAATTCAGACTAAATTAATCAAGGAGTCTACGAGAATTAGTCTATTTTTTCGCCTCGTATCTACCTTTGATGCTCCTCTTAACTCTCAAGGGCTGGGAATTCCAAGTGTTACCGACACCACCAAGGGATCCGACCTCTGTCACAAGTTAAAATCAATTAAATAGATTAGGTGTTACTTTGTTGCGTTTGCGTTTTATATTTTGGAATATTAAAAAAATGTTACTCGCCCTTAATGCTCCTTTTAACTCTCAAGGGTTGAGTATTCCAGGTGTTACCGACACCGCCAAGAGCTCCGACCTCTGATACGGGTCAAAATAAAAGTAGATTAGATTACTTTCATCGGTTTACTACACATTGATGCACGTAGGGAGAAAATAAAATAACTGATTTCTTACCCTTAATGCTCCTCTTAACTCTCAAGGGCTGACTATTCCAGGTATTTCCAACACCGCCAAGGGCTCCGACCTCTAATAAACCAAGCAGTTAAAAATTTCATAGATTTTCTTGTCAAATTACGATTAGCTCCTTTCCTTCTACATATTTGAAATTAAAATACAATAATTCAGCCCTTACCCTTAATGCTCCTTTTAACTTTCAATGGTCGAGTGTTCCAGGTATTTCCAACACCGCCGAGGGCTCCAACCTCTGCAGATATTCAACATAAACAGTGAAACATACCATACAAATTAAAATTGGTCAGAATTTAGTTCGGAAATATTTCAAACCTTTGATATTGCGTTTCTCAGCAATGGCCACTGCGACAACGGCAGCGACTACGACCAGGGTTAGCAGTTTGGATACCTGTTGAGATTTTGGGGTAAATGAAGACAGCGTTAATTAAAACAGCAATTTTTTTGTGAACTTTCCACAAAACTTCTCGACAATGTTTCTGAGCGTCGGAAACTTTTCCGAAAAACAATTTTTCTTCCTTATTCTTACCATTTTCTACTATTCACTATTACTTCTGCAGAATAGGCAAGTTTCCTTCCAAAAAATTACAAACAAGCTTATTTCCTTTCAGTGAGAGAGTAGAACTTGTACTGAAGCTAAATCTCTCCCGTCTTAATTAATATACTCTCGGTAGAATCCTCCAGTCCAGGACCTAACTTACCTAGTCAAACTTGATGACAAAAACCAGTTTATTCGATACGACAAACTATCCATATTATAACCGGCCGGTGAAACTCGGAGCCATCATGGACAAGGACGAAATTGCAGGGCTTGGCAATGTGTGACAATGCTGCAGCGTACACAGCGTACTGAAAAATGCAAATCTATTTGTTGGTAAATAAACAGTACTATTTATCAATAGAGCAGAAAAGAGAGGCTGGTATTGCATCATATAATTTTTGCAAGATCTATCTGTACAATTGGTCATGGAACCGGTCATGTAGAAACCGGTGCGGGTGCGGTAGATAACCGGTTTCACGGAGAAACTCACTCAAGAAGATCCAGCCAGACGGTTAAAATTGCCAACAAAAATGTCCAACTCCCGATTCTTTAATCTGAACGCAGTACATGGCTTATGTACTTGTACTGTTCATTGTCACTAGTCGTAAGTATTTTTGCTAACAATGTAATAATTGGACCAGCTAAAGCTAAAACCACAGACAATATATACTTTTCGTGCTGAAAAAGTTGGAATAGATGACGAAAGTTTTTAAGCTGGTCTGGCAGAAGCACTCGGTTAATATAATTTATTGCATAGTAGAAAAATTATCATGAACTTGACTGGATTCGGGTTTGAAAGTGTCTTCCGACTGACCGAGCACACCTCTCCATAAAAAACTGTGCAAGTTATTTGAGTAACAAATCATGCATGTGTGTGCAAACCTGGTTATGTATAAAATCAGTGAAAAAAATCGAATCGTCTTCACATGGAGCCTGGTATGGTAAATCTTTCTTTATCTGATTGTAACTAAACTTTCTTAAAATTCTACGACATAGTTCTGTAAATATATTCATGAAGAATATATAATGTTATGCATGGAGTATTGAACTCAAGTACAGCATTGGAATTGGAAGTGATGCAATAACTGGTAAAATTTTCAAAACTTTTCGATTTCACTTTCAAAATCTTGATTTAAAAATGAAGCATGTCACACATGGACAATGACTATGTGACAATGTAATAAATCTAGATTTAAATATTTTCTACAACAAGTCTGTTCAGTGGAGCAAAAAACCCAAAGTGTTCGTGAGGAATTCAAATTCAAGTTTGTAAATAATGTTTATTATGTATCGAAAGGAGAAAGTTAAAAGATTAAAACTGACAACTGACTATAATTATTTTATAGTGAGTTTCTTGATATAATATAATCTAAATCTACTACTCTATACGATTAGCTGAATATTTTTCATAAATAATATTTCTGCCTAAATTTTATTTTGTACTGTTCCACTTGCCTCTTAAGTAGGCCTACTTGGCACCCACCCACATCAACACTTGATTCTGATCCAGATTTTCTTGAATTATTGTCTACTTCTCCTCCTTAATAAGTTCCGTGCTGGGACCTTTACAACTTGCTTCATGCCTTTTCCAATTCTTCCTCTGATTAAATTCCCTCCCACATCCCTTCCCACATTTCCAGTCCATTTTGTTATTATGCGTCTGCTTGTGCGCCCAAAGACAGTCTTTAGTTTTGAAGCCCTTCCCACAAACCTCGCAAATACATGGTCTTTCCACCACAGCACTCGTATGAGCCCTAGCGACATGCCTCCTCATAAACATGATGTTCTTGAAGGTCATCTCGCAATGAAGACACTTAACCCTCCGCAGTTCCATATCCATACTCGGACAGGCGAAGGTTTTATGGTAGATTTCGTAGCTAACCCGTAGCATCTGCTTGCCACACTTTGGGCAAATGACTTGGTCCCGAGTGTCATGCGTTTTCTCATGTTGCCGAAGGTTGGCTTCAGTCTTGAAGGTCTTCCCGCATTGGGGGCAGGGGAAGCGGACGGTGGAAGCGAGGTCCTGAGATTGCTTTAGTTTCTGTCTGGGGTCCTCCATTCCATTCTTCTTAGCCTCCTCCTTCTCCTCTTCACTCATGTGGGTCCACTTGTGCAGCCCCACGTTGTAGTTGTTGGAGTAGGGCTTCCCACAAATTGTACAGGTGAGGTTATCAAGGCCCTTGTGAGTCCTGAGGTGAGCCTTGTATTGCCACTCAAACTTGAGCCTTTCACCACATAAGGGACAACCGAATACGTCCATGTGTTTGGCAAGGACATGCTTCACCAAATATCTTTCCATATCATGCTCCCTTGTCATCTTCCCCGTTTTCTCCACCGGACTGGGGGCGTAAAGGCACTGGGAGCATTGGAGTGTTTTGAGATCCTCTTGGACAAGTATTTCCACATCACCAACCAACAGTGTGTCTTGTTCCTTGTGATATTTCACGTAATATATTCGACGGAGATTGTGCTCCACTGTGATGTCCTTTTCGGCATTGACGCTAAGGGCAGCCCGATCCTCCTCTTCCAATCGGGAATGTTTTTGAAGGGCCCGGCAAACCATGCGCTTCTTGAAAGGTCCCATATTAGTAAATTCAATGGAGGCAATGTCAATATCGGGCTTGGAATTTGAAAGGAGCTGAACCACATCCCGTTCCTTTCTCTTAGTGGGGGATTTTGACCCATCCGTTGTCCCCGCAGCAGAACGTGCTGCGGATATCTTCTCCTTTACTTTTTTCTTCTTTGTGGGTGGATGACCCGAACCCGAGTAATTACTTCCAATGTCACTTTCATCTTCTTCGTCCATTTCAGCTTCATAATCATTATCAATTTCATGAGACGTGTCCTCACTTAACTGTTCCAGTACCGCTGATGAGAGGTTCTGATTTCGTCTTCTCTTCTTTGGCAACTCTTCTTGTTCAGTGGCATTCCCCTTTTCTGTCATTTTTCTTTCTTCCTCATTCATATGAGTCAACTTGTTTTCAAGAGGGCCATTATTTGTACCAAAATCTCCAGGTGAAGTGACTTCCCCCTCCACCTCATTCCCATCCAAAAGAAAGGGGTGGGTGGACTCCTCCTCTGTCTCGATCTCCACCTCCACTTTTACTTGGGGGGTTTCACCCTCCCAAACCGTCATCATTGGGCTGTAGGGGACAGTAGATGGCGATGCCACTGGTGGCGTCGGCGACGGCGACGCAGCAACAATTTCTTCCTGCTTCAAACTTAAAGTGGGTTTTGTACGAAGTCGTGAAAACCTTTTTCTTTCTGGCTTCTGGAGACGGACTGGAACGCCCACGGACTCTAAAGATGAGTTAGGTTTGATGACATTGACATTGGCCATAGTGATTCTGTCCAACGAGGTCTGGAACAGGCCGAGTTCCTCCGCCACTGCAACAAATCAAATAAATATTAAATCAAATCAAGCAACATTTAATTTAAACCTTCAAATTAAAAAGAATTATCAGTAAATTGACAATTATTGGCAATTAATTTCTAACCTTCAAAAATTTTACTCCGAAACATTTCAACATCCCTCCTCAACCTTCCTCCAATCCTCCCCTCCTCCCCCGTCTTCATATCCATATATCCCTCCAAACAGCTCACATCCGAACTGCTGACCGTCCCTTGAATCTTCTTCACCTCCCCAAAGAATCCCTCCATGTGACCCTGGACCACCCTCAACTCCCTCAGGATCTCTTGCTGTAGCTTCCTTACCCGGCATTCCACCTCCTCCGCCTTCAGTCTCAGGTCGATGGCCAAGCTTATCGAATTCAGGCAATCAGGGCAGACGGTCAAGCTCCCTTTGCAGGTGGGGGACTCCAACAATGACAGAAGTGAACTGGTGATGAGTTTTCTCCTCCTCTTTCCTCCTCCTCCTCCCCCTCCATTATCCCTCCCAATAATCCCAACTAATTCTAATTGCTTGCAAAATAACTTAAACTGTTTGTGTTTGGAAAGGTTAAAATCTGTCGATAAGTTCGAGTCCCTCGCCCCCGCTCGGGTGTCCTGGAAGGAGAAGCAACAAATCAAGCATAGGGCCTGCGGGTACTTATCTTGCATCATTATCCCTAGTTTCAAGTTTCACTAACTAACATAACTAATCACTAACAAGCAATTAAGTTTTAGAATTCACTTTCCACTTCTAGCACTTTCCTTCCACATTTTCGCCTCCTCCTTCACAAAAAATGCCCATTAACTTAACTTGTGACAATTAAAGATTCTAAACTACAGTCATTTTAGTTTATGAAGATGATGATAAACATTTTAACTTCTAACTTTAGTTTAGTTTGTTTGTAAACATTAAAATTTGCTAAAAGCATTTATCCCAGCAGCTTTCACAAAAAAAAATGTATTTGTTTTTTCTTTGAAGTTTTGAGGATGCTCATTATCAGCTGTTCGAAGGTGTATGGCTTTGTTCATTACATTCTCCGCTCGATCTGACGCGTCGTTTTCATGCTATGCAAAATGTCCAAAAAGTTGCATGGCTTGGGGTAGGGATTTTGGGATGGGAAATGGGTCTGAGAAATTATTGACAGAAATGAAGGCATTTAAGTTTACAATCATATTTTAATTTAACTTATCGTTAGTTTATTTTTTTCTGTATAAATTAATGGAAAATAAAATACTTAACTATTGAAAAGTATAAATAAATAATTTATAGTGCATGACATGACATTAGTTGAGTTTGGCTCATATTTCTTATATTTCTGGGAATCTCCAAGTATTGCCGATCATCCATTATTACCTAATCATAAATATCAAAAGTCATATCTAGTTAGTAGACTTATCTAACCTTCAGTTAAATATAAGTTTCTGCAGCATCATAAAAGGCGACTCGAAGAGTAGGGTGGAAATGAAGCCGGCAAAGTAGCACATGACCAGGTGTCCAAAGAAGATATTAACCTGAAAGTAATTAAATACATCACATTTTAATTTAAATCTGCATAATTTAATCTTGGTTTGATACTTTGTTCCATGTGCTTGTAATTTGCTAATGCAGAATTATATAATTTGTAAATTTACGATTGTGTAATTATCATATCTCATGGACTGTGCCATCCTCCCATGATAAATTTGCTGAATTTGGGCGGATGTCAGGTAGACACAATAGCTCAGCCTCCCCAACGGTATGAACACCTTCCAGCTCAAAAAGTCATTGACAATCCCCCCATAACCTTTGACACAGGCAAAGATTACCCAAGAGATGACAATGGCCCAAGTGAAGCGGCTCACACCAGCATAGAAATAGCCAGCCACTTTCGGGATATCGTGGTCGGGGTCGAACCAAGGTTGGATGCCAAATAAAATGGCACATGCAGTGGCAGTTGATAAGAGCCATAACCCAATTACCACAAGAGGGTGGAGATTTACCCGTTTCCCCCGTGTTTCGTGGAGGAGCCAGCCCAGCCAAATTCCAACAAGGAAGGTTTGGATTCGTACCCAGGGTCGGTAGTAAATTTCTTTGATGGAGAAGCCGATGCTACAAAATGACAAGATTATAGGATCCAATTTTAAAATCCAACCGATTAATTACAAGAAAATAATTAGTAACTAAAAATGTAGAATTAAATTACTCTCCAGTCATGGCCATTGCAGGTGGGGCCCCAGCATATCGGACAATGAGCACAGGTGAAATGCACGACAAAGCCGTGTAGATGGAGAGTAATCCCAGTCCAATCTTTTTCCACTTCCAGATGGGGTAAACAATAAAGGGGGCGAGGATGTGGAACTGCATGTCATTACTTAAGTACCACGTTTGGCCCACGCACTAAAAAGTAGAAAGTTAATTAATTTAGTTAAGATGAATCCAATAGTAATCCTCCAATAACTTTCATTAATTTGGTGTAACCAACCCGCTTGTCAGCTCTGTGCAAATTACTGATGTAGAGAAGGTTGAGCCACCAGCTATCCCGACATTGTTGCTGCTGCTGATCCATGATCCAAAATGGGCCATTTCCGGTGTAGATCAGGAGTGTGGCGTTAATCGCAACGATAATGGCGAAAGTTGGAGTTAATCTGAAAATACATTGGTAAATAGGTAAATATTGCCGATTTGCTCCATTAAGGATGCAAGAAGTTTATCGAGGTCACAAGGAAAATGATAATAAATAGGCAGGGTGAGGGTACTCATACCTGATGTACCGATGTACATAAAACATGATCAGGTTCAGTTTCCCTTTTGTCTTCTCCAGCAATTTCAAGAGGCTGTAAGTGACGAGTGCCCCACTCATAGCGAAAAATGTATCCACTACGAAGGACCCATTAAGGATGGTAAGTATGGCCCAGTTTTTCCAAATCTGTTTGATGGATGGGTTTAAAAAAATTAATCTACAAAAATAATCCACGATTAATTCTTTTTGTGCAAAAAAAAAATGAGATTCATGAACATTACATCTTTAAGATCAAACATATTCCATGCTGGGACGATCATCAGTGACTCATAAGTGACTCATAAGTGTGGCCTATAACCACCCACGCAGTACTGAAAAATCGGATGCCGTGAATACATCCAAAGTCCTCTGGTCCTGTTCGTGTGCTCAACCATTTTGTAGTATTGGTATAGAGGGAAAATGCCATAAAATATTTGAAGGCTAGGCCGGTTGGTCTTTTCCACTCAGTTTTGTCAATCCAGTAGTCTGTCACTGCAGCGGATAAACAGAGGAATGAAATAACGGAGAGCAAAATTCTGTGAACAAAAATAATTAACTTTGTAGGATTAACGGACATTTCTTAAAGTTGTCACTATCAAGATTGAGATTATTATGCAATCGTACATGACTATAATAGCAGCCGCATCTAAATCAGGTCTCTTCTTTTCAGTACAAGTTGCTACCAAAGGCCATGGCAGGTCTTCCGGAGGCAACTGGAGTTCCTCTGGGAGCTCGGCGTAAGTTGCGTTCAGAAGATTCATGAGGACATGCTGAATGTCCATTTGGGAGCATGAATTGGGCATACAAACTCCAATGGATGGGATGAGTAAAAATATGCCTCGTTGTTTAAGAATTTTATCCTATGAAAAATAATTAGCAATTCGTATTAAGTCCTTCTGAAAGTTAGAATTTAAGCAGATTTATATATTTTATTAAAACAATTGAAGGGGTACTAACTAGAAACTCTTGGAAAGATAGAGAATCCTTTAAATCAACTTCCTTCTGGCTTAGCAGGGAACTTCTTAAGGTTTCAATGTGCGTCCTGGTTTCCCTATGATCATCCTTAACAACTTCACTTCCGGTTCCTGTTACTGACAGGGCAGATCCATAATCCAAAATGTAAGCTGTGCAGTAGCGGCCTTCGAACTTCCTTGAAATTGGCTGAGTATGACCCTTGTGGAGTAGTTTTATATCCCTGGCTTTCATCTCAACGCATTCGTGAAAGTCCCCCATGGAGTTGATATGCCCACTGAGGATGCCCTCGGGTATTTTGCCCCAGGAGTCAATCGCTGGAATAAATTGTGAAGAGATTTTTAAACCCAAAAAGACGAAAGACATGATGGACTATGTGTCTTAAATATGGATGTTTTGATTATTACCGCTTACAATGCAAAGCCCATTTTCCTGCATCCGTTCCTATATCCGTTTGTGTGTCGTTGGAAAAGCGTGCTGCCAGCTCCAGCAATTGTCCTTTGCAGTCCTCACTGGCCACCCCAGCAAGTAATCCATCCGGATTTCCATCACCTTGTTTGGACCCCAAATTTGTCAACAGCGTTTGCAAGTAAGGATGGAGCATTGCAGATCTCTGTTGACGGAGGAACCCATGTCCCCCTCCACCCATGTGAAGCGAAGAGGAGAAGTCTCTTAAAACATGATTTTCAAAATTTTCCTTTCCTCCATTTTTAATCAAAGTTCCACTCCGAACTTGATCGGTAAGCAAAAGTAAAAGGACTGCAAAAATGAATAAAATTTTGTATTGAGATTCCATGATGGTCAGATCCGAAATGTCAACCTGAACCTACCGTGGGAATAAAGTTTTAATCATTCGTATAATGCAAAATTACTACTAACCAGTGATCGAGTTTGTTCAAGTTCATGATTTACTCAAGTTCAGATCATTTCATCATTATGTCATGATATGATGTAGCCTTTGCAATTTATCTTATCGCCAGTATGCAGTGGCCAGCAATTTATCACTCAGGTCATGTCACTAAATTACATATCATTATGGGACTTGTTACCAATCGGCAATCATCAAACAGTGATTTGGCTGTATTTACTACGTGAGTAGTGAAAGCGATTAGGTATTTTAATTCTTATCTAATTTTAGAAACACGTCATATGCCGTCACTCAACTCAACGATATTGATTGATTGATTTTGGCATGCATTTGATTTTATTTCCCATTCATTATCATTTACCTTTTTAAAAAATCACATAAAATGTAAATTCTTTATATGGCCAACCTCACCGAATTTGACAATGAAACCAAAAATTCACACGAAATAAAAAATAAAATATTTAAAACTAAAATAAATTGAAAATGTACCAAACAAAATGTTGATGGAAATCGACATTGCAAATATGATCATTTTTGGCTCTGACACGTATTGAACAAGTCGATCTTAACATGTTCCCAGTTTTTCTCGTTGGCCATCACCTCTTTTTTCTTCGTTTCTTCTGATTTATTGCCAGCTTTGGGTCTATCAGATAATAAAAAATTAAAGTAACGAATTTCATCATTTTCGTCATTGGAGATAATTATATTTAGCCAATCTTAGCACAATATTTATCGTTTAAATCTATCTCACTTGGCCTCGAGAACAAGTATTTGGTGTCCTTGCCTTGCCCGTCCTCCCTTGCTCCATTCGGCAATCCTCTTGTTCTTCAACAACTCCTGCTCGAATTTCTCCACCTCCTTCCAGGTCAAGATCCGGCAAATAATCAGGACTAACATGAGGCAGCACCCAACAAAATACCAGGAGAAGACCAGGATCGGCCAGACAAACAGCGAAATGTTGAGCGTCACCATCAAGATCAGTTCCATGACGCAGACCCCAAGTTGAATGCCTTGGTGCATACGAACAAGGGAATACGCATGTTTGGGATGTCTCTCCGCCTCCGTCCCCTTCAGCAGGAACAGGCCTCCAAGGAATTGCGGAACCGTCATCATGGAAAAGATGACGGCCGACACGTACAAGGAAAAGGAAAGCTGCTTGATTGTGTCCAAATTGGCTTCCTGTGGCCCATCATCATCCACAACTGGCATGGGGTAAAGGTCCGTGAACGCAAGAGCCGATTCGGCCCCTGTGAAGTTCTTCAAAGGCGTGTTCAGATCCAACCCTTCCTCACATCCCGTTAGGTACAGGGCATGGAGCCATACGGCCAAGCCGAACTGGATCAGGGTAACCAGGCAGGCGAAGACACAGTAGGTCTGGAATTGAGCACGTATAGTTCATTATTATTAAGAGTTGAAGAAATTAATATGAGTTTTAATTATATGAGTATTTAAATTATAAATGTTTACCACTGCGAACGCCCCCACAAGCCTAGCTACTCGACGATGACTCTTGGCCTTGGGTTTGGTTACAGTTAGTGTCTTCGTCCTAATTAGGAGTTTCATTTTGCCTGTGATGTCGTTCTTGAAATTTAATCCAAGAAATAAATTGGCCTGCCTTTTAAAAAGGTTAACGAGTAAAGAAAGATAGTTTTATTAGAGGATCACTTTCAAGGAGTAAGTGATAGGAATATGGAATGTTGCAGTCGAATGGAATGGAATAGTTTTGGCCACTTTCTTACACGTCGAAGTTTCCTCCTTTTTTATGCAGAAATTTGAGACGATACAGAAAGGAGATTGCAATTGCTTATTACATAAGATGAATGATATAATTAAAAAGCATGTCGATATATTAATAAAATATTTATGTCATATTAATAGGTGTGTATATGACAAAAATCAGGCTGCATTCAATTTCTTGTTAAAATTTAGTGAGTCATTTCATCAGAAATGATTGGAGTCGGAGGAGTCATCAGACATAAAACTGCCGAACAATTCCGAATTATTTTTTATTATTTTGATTGCACAATGGGCTTCTGTAAGTAATAAAGTAATACTCGTAGGTATATATATTTTGGGTTTGGATTATGATTTTAGTCCATCATACATTTCTCTTTTGCTTTAACTTAAAATGTGGAAGCATTTACTTACATTTATATAATATAATATAACTGTAAGCCAAATGGCGTACGTGACATTTGAACAAACTTGTGTAAAATCAGATTTGGGCTTATGAGTTACATATTTACTTTTGCATTCAACTCATGACTTATTTTTGTTGGGTTGTTTTTGCAGCACATTCTATTCCACATTGGGCATTGCAAAGTTTTATGAGGATAATAAAAATAGGATTAAGCAAGTAAAAATACCAAGAAATTATTACGTGACATATGAGATGACACCTAGAAAGTTATGATATGGTTAAATTATGAGAACTGTTACGTAGTATATACGTACCTATGCATGAAATTTCATGACATTTTTATATTCTCGCTTTCAAATGGCGATGGCCAATAAACCCAAAAGAAGGAACTAATTTTAAGTCTAGGCAAAATCCTTCTAAACTTGACGAGTTGTCGAAAGCAAAGGATTTTAATGCTGGGTTGATTATGTGATACATATTTGACAAAAACAAAGAAGATGAAATCAAGTAGATAAAAGATGCTTTGTCAAGAGATGACATCTTCCTTATATAAGTGTATAGGTAGGAATAAGTTATACATTACATTTATGTTAAAATTGGTTTCAGGCATGATACAGGTTTGGGATTGGATGATTCTTTTAATACTACCCATGCTACCCAGAACAGATAATGCTGACATGGACATGGTTTTCGTTTATATTTGGTTTATTTTGAAAGTATTGATTTAATTATTTCTTGCTTACGCTTAGTTAGCTATAACCAAGTTTGTAATTTTATTAAATTCTGTATTCCCGAGTGCAGTAAATTTATCCATGCTGGAATAATTTTCCAGAATGAGAATATTGTTTCATGTAGCACAATTAGTCTGGTTAGTAGGCCTCAACAGATCCCTCCGCAATCCAATCGCATCCATTTTATCATGGACCGACATAATAATATCTGGGCTGGGATACTGCTCTCGTGTCAAAAACCACAGTATTTCTGCAACAACAACGATCAAGTTCATGAGAATAATTGCCAAATAATAATTTACTAATTAATTTCCTCTCGAAATCAGTAATCATCAAATTAAGCATAATTACAAGAAATCTTAAATCCATGCTTATTGCCCAATTCATGCCAAGATTCATATGAATGAGTCATTCACTACATGACATGGGCATGATCATGATTTCATAGGTTTAAAACTTACGGAAATTGAGCACAGCATAGTCCGTGCATGACCAGACTAGCGAGTAGGTCTTGTAGTCCGTGTCCAGCACAAAGTAGGGAGCATCGCCAATGACTGAATAAACAAATCGAAAATTATTAAAAATTATTTTTGTTTCGCTATTTGAAAAAATCGCATTCAAAATGGTAGATATGATATTGTAAAGGTCAAAGGTGATTCAAGAACTTCTACTTACATGATATGGAATCAAAGGATACTAAAAATTTGGCTGCTCCACTATCCTCAATGGGTCTTGCCGTGCCCTGGAAGCTTCTCATTTTTCCATTCCTAAGTTTAAAATAAATATTGTTCTTTAATTTAAGAGTATGACCATTCGCAATTTGGGATAATTGACCCATCCTGAATTTTTCAGCACTAATCAGAAATTTCAAGCCTTGAAGTACAATTTAGGATAGTATTTTCGATTACTTTTGCTGGATCTGTGAATTCATCACTCCAATGGTGCCATTCTCCTTGGGGGAGTAATATGTCTGAACACACATGGCACCGGTTTCGAAAAGGGCGAAATATTTCTCAGCTTCGTACCACCGTCCCAGATACTATAATTTAGTTTAAATTTGAAAGTTATTCATGAGAGCAAATAATTATTCCTATTGTGCCCAGCGTATTTCTCACCTTGTCCGTTTCAAAATTCTCGACAACCGGTCTATCCGGACAACTCCCTAAGAAAGGAACTTGTCCCTCCACAGAAATCAGGACACATCCCAGATATAGGACAACTGCCAACAACTTTAACTGCATTTTAGCTTCTGTTCGTATATAATACTTAAACAAACTTACGCTGAGATTTGTTTTTTCGTTGGCTGAATCTTATTCTGAAACTTGTATTTAGCTTGTCCTGCACTTCACTCCTCCAGACCACTGACTGATGTATTTTCCTCCGATTTTGATGGACAAAGTCATGAATTTTAACCGGTCGTTTTAGATTACTCATCCCAAAATTTAATTATTATCATGCGGATATTAAATTTTGTAAAGAAATGCCGTGCATGAGATGGCAAGAAGACAAAACAATGCAATCACTGACGTCCAATAATTTTGAAAAGTCAGGCAATGCGAATACCTTACCTACTTTTGTACGTGCTTCATTAAACATTTGGCAATAACATCATAGTCATATATTGCATGTGCTTTCTGCAAGATGTATGGGATCAGAGAGCAAAGAATTCACACAATTGTTACCGCATGCATATAATTCCGGATTCGCTATCTCCATACTCCAAATACTTCAAATATTCATTTGAAGTATTAATAATAATCTTACCGAAAGCATTTCATTAGTCATCCTTTGTGTTCGTCAGTGATCGGGCTTCAGTAAATTATTGATGTACCTATATTTGCATTACGTCTGACTAATTAGTATAGTCTGGGTATCTACTTCTTCACCCGGATGTTTAAAATTTCTGTACCAGAAAATTTTTGAAAGTAATTATCAAAATACTATCTGCACGCATATGGGCATGTGGGCAGTAATGTTCGTTTCGGATGCGTTATGGTAAACCGGGGATTTTTTTACAGAAGAGATCAAATGGATACGGAAATATCAATTTAAGGATTTCTTTCATCATATTGACATGAACTAAAATTATGAAGACTATAATGAAGAAATTTGAAGATTTCGTTTCGTTCATCATCATCATTGACATGGAACAAGGTACACAATATTTTTAGCACGCCAAAATAATTATTAAAACCCGACAGAATAGTAGATGAAAGATGAGGCATGAGATCACATGAAAATATTGAGGTTGATTGGTGGATGATATAGAATTCCTGATATTGGCATAATGCAAATTGCAAATAATTAAGTAAATATTAATATGTGCAAATTGCATTTAGTTATTTTGCATCTTGGAGAGGAACTCAGTAGTTGGTAAGGAAGGACGGAGTGTAATCGGAATGCATTCCAATATTCAAATGCAATTTGACATTCCCCAAGAAGTCGTGATTGTGATTGATGGCAACTTTTTGGATTAAAATGTGGTATATTACATAACAATGGTTTGCATAATTCAACAATGCTTCACATCCAAGTTAAGTGTCTAGGAAAGTCATGCCTGCCTTCACTATCACATTCAATGATACAATTTGTACTTAGCATTTCCTTTGATCACTTCATGATATCCGGTTTTTCCAAATCATATTTAAGCTGAAAACAAATTTCATATAAATTAGCATTCAATTCCCATCATATCACTGGCTCTGATCTTATCCCTTCCAGTTGTCAATCTTTGCTGGTGTATTTGTAGTCTTGTCACATTTCTGTTCCCCAATTTACGAAACAGCATAATTTCCAGGATTCTGGGCTAAAATTCCAACCCTAAAAAATGAAGTCATTTCCAACTTTTACCTGTCCAATGTGGACTATTGTGGCCGCAGCAATACTATTCCAGGTCATAGTTTTTAGCAACAGCTCCCCCATGTCCACACCTGCCCCTGGTTCCGGTAGAGTGAACAATGTTGGAGGTAAGGCAAAATGCTACGGGGAAATCGACAAGGAAGTCCAAAATAAATGGAACAATGCCACCGTCAAATGTGCATCGACAGATGCGGAGCAGCTAGAAATTTCCACAATTATCAACTGGAATAAGACCTTGGAAGAATTGGACCCAGAAGACAAAGTAATAATGCAATTATTCACTTATCCAATTCCATTAAAGTTGATAAGTTTCTTGCAAACAAATTGCTATCTAATTGCAGTAAATTAAATACGAATATTTCTTTCTAATATCTTTTTAGTGTGTATTCAAGTGTATTTATGAGGAAGTTAATCTGGTAAGCCCATTTACATGGTTGTATCGAGGATAAAAATTAATTAGAATTTGCATAGATTTATATGTATTCCACTTTTAAACATATAGCTTGAGGAAGATAATAAGCCCAAAAGGGACCAAATAAATTTCTTCAAGGGGAACCTCACCCAAGGAATGAAGACAAAACTGAATTCTGTTTGGAATGAGTGCATTGATAAAGCTGGTAAGTTTTGAATTTTAAAGGATCAGTAAATTTTTTAGCAATCACTTCAACAGAATTGTATATTATCAAGTTGCCCCATTTAAACTAATGCTATAGAACTTAATTTTTACTGTTACAAGTTATATAATTTATAATTACTTATGCAGAAAAAATTTCAAAGGACAAAAACTTCCCTAAGGATAATTGCAAATTGGTGGCCCTCCATAATGCTTGCTGCACGAGAAGGATCATAGAGGATAACATTTTCGAGGTATGATAAATAATAAATTTACCTATAAAACTCATAATCTGCTGCATATTCATCTCATTACGATGAAAAACTAACAACTGACCTATAATGCTCATTCCAGACTTGTGATTGATCAAGGGGCTCATGATAATTAGATTAACGATCTATGAAGTACATTGGTATTGGTAAAAAATTTAATTAAATTTAGAAAACTCTTCTCTTCAATTTACACATCTTAAATTAATAAACAAAAATTAAATAAATATTGAAGTCATCTTTAAGTTTTGTTTCTCATGTTCCAAAATTTCATTATTATTTGCCTTGCCATTCCACGGGATTATTTATTTGCAACTACACACTTAATATATACACTATTGCACCTTCTTGGTGTATATTACTCCATTGCATCTAGAGAGAAGCAATTTCTGAGCAATTTGTATTTTGCAAAGATTTTGCTCTTCGAGATAATGCTACTTGTCTACTTACCTATTAAATATTGCTTTGTGCATAAATCATCCCAATTGAACATAACATCATATCATAATGATGCACAGGTGTATAATACATATAATGCCTACATAGAGAAACAATCTTAGTTTGCGTAATTAATCCATCAATCTGGCCATAATAAATAACATGTCTGTAGATCGCTTTAATATTTAATTATTATATATATGCAAACGGATAAGCATGTTATATCACTGTTCCTTCCTTACAACCTTTTCACTGTTATGAGGCAACATACTTAACCTACAAGCCAAAACTGGAGAATCTACTTTTGTTTCGCCTTGTTCATGGGATCCGGTACTTAAGTTAAGATGAAGTTGAAAGTCCAACAATGCATTGAAAGTCGTGATCATGATGTGGTCGGAACTTATTAGAGTTTGACGATAACTGGAGTAGCCCATGCATATTGTTACATAACATGTTTGCGACAGTCAAAAATATTAGCTATAGTCATAAATAAATATGTAAGGTTAGGTTACTACTCACAACAATGGTACTCCGGTATATCAATGATCAAATAGTCACGCAATATGAATATCTGATTGAATGATCATATCCGCTCATCCTAATTCATGCAATGTGGATTCAATACATCCAATCCAACCAACTAAATCTCCAAATTGGTCTTCGATTATGTGTAGAGGATTTTGGCATGAGTCATGACTTTACTAGCTCATCCCATAAGGCTTTACATTTTCTTCGTCCAGGGAAAAAACGCGCAGTTAGTCCATATAAATGGAAATAGAGTCCTGTCATATTTGTCCTCTCTAAATGACTAGTTTTTTAAAGTAATATTTCTCATAAAATATTTCTCTCTTACTATTCTATCCAATTTACGAAAAACAATTTAAAACTTTAAAAATGAAACCACTTCCGACTCTGACTGCTCTCTGCTCAATATGGACTCTAGCAACAGCAGCTATTTTATTCCAGATCATAATCTTTAACGGCTGTTCCATAATTACCACTGCATCTGCCTCCCACGCCAGTACCAGTGTGGACCCCACAGAGGAGGATAAGGCCAAGACCAAATGCCAAGTCGACATATACATGGAGGTTACGCGGAAGTGGAACAATATTACTATAAAATGTATGCCGACAAAAGTGGAAGGTTCCACGGGCGATTTGGACCTTGGTATCAAAGTAAGTATAATTACTTTAATGTTAGTTAAGTTAACTAAGCAAATGTTCTTATCAAATTCATAACTTGCTAAAAGTAAATACAATAATATGCTCCTCTTCTCTTTTCCAGTCTGCATTCAAGTGCGTTTATGAATATGATGCTTTGAACCCAGTAAGTCCATTTAAGACATCGGGGAGGGCAAATGACTCATGCTTGGGCATGTCAAGTTATTCCATGTACTGAGCTATATGTATAAGCTCTGTAAAAATAAAAAATAAATTTAACGCTCATTCCTGGTTAAACATAATATGTCGATAATTGTCATCCACTTTTTTCAGTAAACCCTTAACAAATTAAACCTAAACCTTAAAATAAACTTTATTGTCATAATATACACAATGTTTTGCTGAATCATCGTGTTATATAATTCTTAGATAATTTTTATTTAATGCAAACTTTTAGTAAAGTAACACGTAGAATGTCTAAGACTTGAGATTACAACTCATTTTCCCACTTTCATGAGATCCGGTTCCGGTACTTAAAACTCAAGTGAAAGTGGGAAAGTATGCCCAAACAATGTGCACTGAATATCGTCTCGTCTGATCATCGACTTGTAGTTTTGGGCCAACTTGAATTTGTATTTGATGGAGATATCTCGGTAATCTTATTTGTATACCTACTCTTGTCTTGTCATGTTCGGGTAAATTAAAGTTACGACAAATTTCCCTAGTTGGATTCTAGTTGGACGCTGTATATTTGATCAAGACAAAATGACGCCGTTTCCCACTTTTACTTTTCCAGCATGGACTTTAGCAGCTATTGGTACAATTATGTTCCTTCAACTTTTGGTATTTGGTAACGGCTCTCCTACATCAGCCAAGTCTTCTTCCGGTTCTGGTGGTACAAGAGTGAACCGTGTGGGAGGACAGACGAGATGCTTTGCTGCTGACGACCTGGAAGCCCTGGAGAAATGGAACAATGCAAATGTCAAATGCACTTCTGCAATCACGGCGGCCCCAGACCCTCCCTTCATGACCAGGTTTAATGCAACGCTGGAGGAATTGGACATTGATGACAGGGCAAGTAGAAAAAACTGAAGCCAATAAAGCTAAGTTTGCTGTAATAGTTTTTTACGGACTAATTAATGTTTTCATTCAGTTTCATTTGCAGTGTCAGCCCAAATGTGCTTATAACGAATTAAATCTGGTAAGTTCACTCATATTCTCTTCATAGACTCTTGTCCATGACATGAGTTAAACGGCAATTTTTGTCTAGCTCACTGATGACAACATGTCCAAGAAGGATCAGTTTGGTGTCTACAAAGGCAACTTTACTGAAGGGATGAAGGTGAAAGTATAATCAATAGGTCTTATGAAGTGAAGTTATAAAGAATGAAATAAATTGGTAATTTTAGCAATCTTTTTATTTATTCATATATGAATGAATTACAGAAAAGATTGCCAAGGACAAAAGCTTCCCCGAGGATAACTGCAAGCTGATCATGCTCCATAATACTTGCTTTTCAAGGACAGGACGATGATAAAGGATAACGTTTTCGGGGTGAGATAATATTTAAATTGACCAACGTAATTAATTTAAGCAATACACCATTGAATTTACGTAAGTACAATATGTATGCTTACCTATCACGGACATGACGACATGAATGACACGACATGAGTACTTCATAATCACTTCATGATGGCAATCATTAAATAATTTATATTCCAGAACTGTAATCCATGATTGGAAAAAACAGTTCATCGACTTCAGCCAATCCAACCAGTGACCAACTCTCCATTCCAGATCAGATCATTTTTATTAAACACATTTAACTCAACTCTGTATTAAATTAAAGCTAAATCAAAATTTTCTTTAAACGCTCTCCATCCTGCTGCTCATCATGAAAAATTGTCATTTGTCCCACCCTTCCTTTGGGAAGGTAAAGGTCAAAAGCTCACTGGGAGCTGTATGCACTGATGCAGTAATATGTATTGCCATAGCCATTCAACTAATTCCTCTACATATTTCACCCCCATTATATTCACTATCCAGCTTCATTAGTTCCCCGTATTATTTTTAAAAAATATTCACCGAGCCATTATCTTCAACCATAGCCAAAATTCAAGTACAAACACTCGAAGATATTTATTTAATCACATCACACACTAATCATACTAATTACAGACTGTAGGACTAGCTAAATAATTTTTTTAGGTTAGTAAAATATTTCTCCGTTCCATCCCCATCAAAATGCTCACATATACAGATAGAAATCTCTAGAAATATCTAGCTAGTTGAGGACATATATGTAACTACGCCTAGAGGCCCTATTACAATTAGGCCCAATGGGGGTCACCAGCAATGGGGGCTGTTGCAAGAAGTTTTGGCTCCTCCTCTGGAAGAACTACATCCTCCAGACGCGGCACAAGATCCAGACAGTGCTCGAAATATTCCTTCCCCTGCTATTCTGCTTCATCTTGGTGTATCTTCGAATAGTGGTCCATGCTAAAGAGCACGATAAGCCCAGCTATTATCCTGAATTCAACCCGAGGGATCCTTTGCTAACGCATGCTACGACAGGGTGAGCCGAGAACAAGAGATTTCAAAATAACTGAACATTTTAATGTAACGTTAAATAATTTTAAAATACAACTCTGACGATTCCAATTTGATTTTGTTCAAGGGACTTCATTCTGTATGCGCCAAACACCTCGGCAGTGAACGAGATAATTATGTCCATGCAAGAAATATTTAGTGCCATTGGTAATTCCAGCACGGCTCAGAGTAAGTCTGCTTTATTTGACAGTTGATCTATTATGACAATTTTTATAGTTAATACTTAATAGTTAAATTATAAGCAACTATTTCCTCACAGTTATAAATGAACTCGGGAACAACAAGACGAACAAGACCTTACCATACCCGATTCCGCCTTCCGTGGCTGAGCGTAAGTCTGGCAGGGGAATGCAACTTGTTGAATGAGTTCTTCTTGTAAGAAATATGATTTGCTCTAAAATTGAACCTTTTACTTTAGTTTTGGAGAATCTTGAGCTATTTTTCAACTCCAGTGTAAATAGACTCATCAATGGGTTCGTCGGCTATAAATGTAAGTTTCGGAGGAACACTTCTTGTAATTTAATTAGACTGTAATTCATGAATATGTCTTGTTTGGAGTTTGATTGGAATGTTTGACGGTCAACAGTCCGCGGCTTCAACGATGAAAAGAGTATGCTGGAAGACTACCATGATAATCGAAATTATACCCCCAGGAAAGCCGACCACCTTCAGGCAACAGGGGCGAGCAATGTTGTGAATCCCGTGTTGGCTGCCATCGTATTTAATACCAATCCAAACGAGAGTAATGAGATCAAGGTAGTTAATTATATAACTACTGTGCTTTACGATATGATGGCTAGTAAATTAAATGTGACAGCAGTAATTGAAATTAATTTAACTATGTTCCACCCATCCACAATCAATTTTTAAGTATAAACTCCGATTTCCGGGAGCCCATCATGGAGCTCATCCGAAGCAAGTTCCCCAGCCAAAATGGTGGACGCATTTGACCTACCCCCCTTTTCAGTACCCTGGTCCCCGGGCCCAAGTCGAAAATGACCCGCCGGATGCGAAGCAAAATCCGAATGCAACGCTAGCGGCACTGTTGGTGAAAACCGAAAGTGAAAGGGGAGGATTTGAGCCAGGTAATATGAACCATGATCCATGAGCTTCAGTTCATTACCTCCCAGAATTACACTATTTGGCCATTTGTCATCTCAGTTGAAATAGTAATTATTATAATTATTTAGGTTATTGGCGACAGGGATTCCTCTTCCTCCAGTCCGCAGTCGATACGGCAATCATCCATAATAGGGCAAAGAACTCGAGTAAATTGCTCGAGTATGAGTGGGCCCTCCAAAGATTTCCGTACCCCCCGTATATAGAAGACAAATTCATCCTTGCGCTCCAGGCCCAGCTCCCCTTGTTCATCGTGCTGAGCTTTATCTATTCCGCTGTCAACATTGCCAAGTCCATCGCCCACGAGAAGGAGAAGAGGCTCAAGGAGTTGATGAAAATGATGGGCCTTCCCAATTGGCTTCATTGGGCTGCTTGGTTCACCAAGTCCATTATTTTTCTCCTCGTGTCCATCATATTTATGACTATCATTTATAAGGTGCGTACAACAGTCAACATTTATATTAAGAATTAGCTGATACTGATTTTTTTTAGCCGCAATTTAAGTTTAATTTTTGGACATTGAATGTTCTGATCATTTTCATGTAGTATAAAGTTTGGGACCAACTAAGTGTGCTTACCTATACGGATGGCTCCCTCTTCTTTTGCTTTTTACTGACTTATGCATTCTCCCTAATCACCTATTGCTTTCTGATAGCTGCCTTTTTCTCGACCGGTAAGTGAATTTGGGATAAAGCCATGATTATGCTTAATTAGAAGCATTAAATCTGACAGTTTAATAATGTTTTTTTAGCAAATTCGGCGTCCACGGCATCCGGTGTGATTTTCTTTACTACGTTCTTCCCCTATATGTTCCTGCAACCC